>JAQQSY010007770.1:0-10268 GCA_028646535.1 Procyon lotor | reverse complement strand
AGATGTGGTATATATATACAATGGAATACTATGCAGCCCTCAAGAGAAACGAAATCTGGTCATTTGCAATGACGTGACTGAAACTGGAAGGTATTATGCTAAGTGAAATAAGTCAGTCAGAGAAAGACAATTATCACGTGATCTCTCTGATATGAAGAATTTGAGGGGCAAGGTGGGGGTTTGTGGGTGGAGGTGGGGGAGAGAATGTAACAGGAAGGGATGGGGAGGGAGACAAACCATAAGAGACTCCTAGACTCACAAAACGAACTAAGGGTGGCTGGGAGGCAGGGGGGTAGGGATAGGGTGGCTGGGTTATGGACACTGGGGACGGTATGTGCTATGCTAAGTGCTGTGAAATATGTAAGCCTGACCATTCACAGACATGTACCCTGGGGCAAATAATACATTATATGTTAATAATAAAAAATAAAAAATAAATGTATATTCTAATATTTTTGATTATATATGTAGATATAAATATGAATATATAGATATATATATAGATATCTATATCCATATTTGTATATATATATATATATATATATATATATATATATATATATATATTAGCAATTTGGCATCATACAAAATAATTTCACTATCATAAAAAATGCCCTGTGTTTTGGGTAATCTGAGTGGCTCACTCAGTTAAACAGTTGACTTTGGCTTAGGTCATGATCTGGGTCTTGGGATAGAGCCGCATGTTGGGTTCCATGTTCAATGGGAAGTCCATTAGTCCTTCTCCCTCTGTCCTTCCCCCTTGCTCATGCTGTCTCTCTCTCTCTTTCTCAAATAAATAAATAAAATATATATTTTTTAAAAAATCCCTTATGGAGGCACCTGTGTGGCTCAGTGCATTAAAGTTCTGCCTTTGGCTCAGGTCATGATCTAGGGTCCTGGGATCGAGCCCCACATAGGGCTCTCTGCTCAGCAGGGAGCCTTTTTCCCCCTCTCTCTCTGCCTGCCTCTCTGCCTACTTGTGATCTCTCTATCAAATAAATAAATAAAATCTTAAAAAAAAAAATCCCTTATGCTTCGCCTTGTCAACACCTTCTCCCCAAACCATGGCACTACTTATCTGTTCACTGCTTCTATAGTTTTGTCTTTTTCAGAATGTCATATAAGTAGACTACTTAGTCTTTTCAGAGACTAGTTTTTTTTCATTTAACAACATGCATTTAACATATATTTATGTCTTTTGATAAGGAAAATATGTGTTCTAAGTCAGGTGGCCAGTCCAGCAGGGGAATCCCAGTCCCCTCCCCCGAGCCATTCCAGGCTTTCCTCTAGCCCTACTGGCTGCAGCTGCAAGAGTGGCACAGATACAGATATGGAAGTAAAAATGTATAAAATACCCCCTTTGTTTGTGCTTGGGGCTCAGATCTTGAAAAATTACTCTCTTCTGGGCCTACTGGTGTGAAATAAAGCTCCAATCCTCCAAGGTCTCTGAGGGCCGCTTGGTTTTTTTGGTCAGGATCCAGTCCATGTTCTGTAACAGTATAGCTTTGGATAGCTCATTCTTTTTTGTTGCTGTCTAGTATTCATTTATGGATGGAACCACATGTACAGATGTATTGCAACTTGATTATCTACTCATCTATTGAATCATCATGTTTCAAATTACTGAAATTATTAATGATTCTACTGAAAATATTTGTATACAGGTTTTTGTGTGGACATGTTTTTAAATCATTTGTGTGAATATAATGTGATCGCTGGATTTTGTGGTAAGGCATTGTTCAGCTGTGCAAAAAAGTGTCAAATTTCTTCCATTAAGCTTGGAAGTTTTGGAGGCAGCTGGGTGGCTCAGTTGGTTGAGCATCCAACTCTTGATTTCTGCTCTGGTCATGGTCTCTGGGGGTTGGGATATATCCCCCTGTCAGGCTCTGTGCTCAGTGTGGATCTGCTTGAGTTTTTTCTTACTGACCCTCCCCTTGCTCATGCATGTGTGCTCTATCTCTAAAATAAATAAATCTTTATTTTTTTATTTTTATTTTTTTTAAAGATTTTATTTGGGGGCACCTGTGTGGCTCAGTGGGTTAAGCTGCTGCCTTCGGCTCAGGCCAGGATCTCAGATTCCTGGGATCAAGTCCTGCATTGGGCTCTCTGCTCAGCAGGGAGCCTGCTTCCTCCTCTCTCTCTGCCTACTTGTAATCTCTCTCTCTCTGTCAAAAAAAAAATTCTCTTGGGCACCTGCATGGCTCAGTTGGTTAAGCAACTGCCTTTGGCCTAGGTCATGATCCTGGAGTCCTGGAATCAAGTCCCGCATCAGGCTCCCAGCTCCACAGAGAGTCTGCTTCTCTCTCTGACCTTTGCTCCTCTCATGCTCTCACTTTCTCTCTCTCTCTCAAATAAATAAATAAAATCTTTAAAAAAAATTTATTTACTTGGCAGAAACACAGTGAGAGAGGGAGAACACAAGCAGAGGGAAAGGTAGTGGGAGAAGCAGGCTTCCTGCCAAGCAGGGAGTCCCATGCATGGCTCCATCCCAGGACTCTGGGATTATGACCCGAGTCAAAGGCAGACGCTTAACGACTGAGCCACCCAGGTGCCCCTAAAATAAATAAATCTTTAAAAAAAGAAAAGCTTGCAAATTTTATATTCCCACATCAGTGATGAATTAGAGTTTCCATTACTCTACACCCTCACCAGCAACTAACATTGCCAATTTAAGCAATAATAACGATTTTTAAAATCAGTGAATAAAACTAAACATGTTTTTCTCAAGTGCACATGAAATGTTCTCCAGGATAAACTGAATACCAGGTCACAAAGAGGTAAATTTGAATATATTGAAATAATATAAATACTAAATATCACTGTCCTAAAAATAAAAAATCCCCAAACAAAATTTCCAATCAAATAGAATGAAATGATATCAGTCACAGAAGGAGTCTAAAAATTCAGAAATTTCTAGAAATTAAATAACTATTGTAAAACCAGACAAATGAACAAACTAAAAAAGAGACAAACCAACCCCATACCCAAATTCTTAAATACAGAAAATAAACTGCTGGTTATGAGAAGGGAGAGAGGTGGGTGAAGGGGTGAAGCCAAGAGTATATTTATCTTAAGGGGCACTGAGAAATATATAAAATTGTTGAATCATTATATTATACATCTGAAACTAATATAACATTGTATGTTTATAATACTTGAATAAAAATTTTAAAAATAAAAAAATTAATATAAAATGAGTCATGAAATAAAAAAATAAAAATCATATACATTTCAAGTGTACAATGTGTTTGGATATACATATACATGGTGAGATGATAACTCAAGCTGATTAACACATCCACCACCTCACATAATTAGCATTCTTCTTTTTCTTGTCACAAGAGCATCTGAAATCTATGCTATTTTGCAAATTTCCAGTATACATTATAATATTAGCTATAGTCATCATGCTGTGCATTATCTAGACTAATTCATCCTGTATAACTGTAATTTTGTATTCTTTGAGACACATCTCTCCATTCCCCCACCTATCTTCCCTTCATAATCACTATTCTGTACTCTACTTCTAAAACAACACATTTTTATTAAGATTTTATTTATTCATTTGAGAGAGAGTCAGAGAGAGAGAGCAAGCACAAGCAGGGGCTGAGGCAGGAGAAGGAGACTCCCTGCTGTGATTCTGGGACCAAAACCTGAGCTGAAGGCAGACATTTAACTACCCAAGAACCCCCAAACAACACACTTTTAAACAAACAATAAAACAAAGAAGAAATCACAAGGGTAATTAGAAAATACCTAGAGACAAATGAAAATGAAAACAGCAAAAACTTGTGGGATACAGTGCAAGCAGTGTTGAGAGGGAAATTTACAGCTGTCAAGCCATAAACTTGAGAGGAATGATCTTAGATATGAGCCCTTTGTCTGTAGTGTGATTGGGGAATGTCTTCTCCCATTCTGTGGGTTACCTTTTTGTTTTGTTGATGGTTTCCTTTGCTGTGCAGAAACTTTTTATCTTGATGAAGTCCCAAAAGTTCATTTTCGCTTTTGTTTCCTTTGCCTTGGAGACATGTCCTGAAAGAAGTTGCTAAGGCCAATGTCAAAGAGGTTACTGCCTATGTTCTCCTCTAGGATTTTGATAGATTCCCACCTCACATTGAGGCCTTTTATCCATTTCAAGTGTATCTTTGTATATGGTGTAAGAGAAAGGTCGAGTTTCATTCTTCTATATATAGCTGTCCAATTTTACCAACACCATTTATTGAAGAGACTGTTTTTTTTCCACTGGATATTTTTTCCTGCTTTCTTGAAAATTATTTGACCATACACTTGTACATCCATATCTGAATTCTCTACTCTCTCTCACTGGTCCATGTACCTCTTTCTGTGCCAGTATCATGCTGTCCTGGTGATCACAGCTTTGTAGTAAAGCTTGAAATCAGGCAATGTGATGTCCCAGTTTTGTTTTTCTTTTTCAACATTTCCTTATCAATTCAGGGTCTTTTCTGGTTCCATACAAAAACAGATAGTCATGTCAGAAAGTGGGCAGAAGACATGAGCAAACACTTCTCAAAAGAAGACATACAAATGGCTAAAAGACACATGAAAAAATGTTCATCATCATTAGCCACCAGGGAGATTCAAATCAAAACCACAATTAACAAGAGAAGAAATAGCAATTGTTGGAGAGATGTGGAGAAAGGGGAACCCCTCTTACAATGTTGGTGGGATTGCAAGCTGGTGCAGCCACTTTGGAAAACAGTGTGGTGATTCCTCAAGAAATTAAAAATAGAGCTGCCTATCACCCAGCCATCGCACTACTGGGTATTTACCCCAAAGAAGCAGATGCATTACAAAGAAGGGCCACATGTACCCCAATGTTCATAGCAGCAAAGGCCACAATCGCCAAACTGTGGAAAGAACCAAGATGCCCTTCAACAGGTGAATAGATAAAGAAGATGTGGTCCATATATACAATGGAATATTACATTTTCATTAGAAAGGATGAATACCCAACTTTTGTACCAACATGGATGGGACGGGAGGAGATTATGCTGAATGAAATAAGTTAAGCAGAAAAAGTCAATTATCATATGGTTTCACTTACTTGTGGAGCATAAGGAGTAATATGGAGGACATTAGGAGAAGGAAAGGAAAAGTGAATTGGATGAAATCAGAGGGGGAGATGATTCATGAGAGACAGTGGACTCAGAAACAAACTGAGGGTTTTGGAGGGGAATAGGGTGGCAGCTTAGGTGAGCCTGGTGATGGCTATTAAGGAGGGCATGTATTGCATGGAACACTGGGTGTAGTGCATAAACAATGAATCTTGGAACACTGAAAAAACAAAATTAAATTAAAAAAAACGAAAAAGGCAAAAAAAAAAGAGGAATGATCATAACCACTTTCATCTAGAGTACACTTATTGAGATGGGCACTGAGTAATGCATAGAATTTTTGAATCATTGTATTTTATACCTGAAACCAATGAATATAGCATTGTATATTAATTATATTTTAATAAAAGCATGAAAATAAACTAAATAAAATAAAGATCTTAAATCAGTGGCCTAACTTTACATCTTAGGGAACTAGAAAAAGAAGAGCAAACTAGAACTCAAAACAAATAGAAGGAAGGAAATAATAGTGATTAGAGCAGAAATAAATAAAATGGAAATAGGAAAATAATAAAGATAAATATCTTTAAGATATTTAAATAAATATTTAAATATCTTTAAGATATATAAATAAAAAGAAAATTAATAAAATTAAACACTGGTGATTAAAGAAACACAAGGTTGACAAACATTTAGCTATATGACTATGGTAAAAAGAGAGCACTCAAATTACTAAAATCATAAATGAAAATGGGGATATTGCTACCAATATTTCAAAATAAAAAATGACTATAAAGGAATAACTATGAACAGTTATACACCAAAAAATAAGCCTTCTCATATGAAATGCACAAATTCATAGAATCATACAACTACCAACATTGAATCACAAAGAAGTAGAAGATATAACTAAAATAATAACTAGTAAGGAGATTGATTCAGTAATAAAAAAATAAACAAATATCTCCCAAGAACGATAAAAACCCTGAACAATATGGCTTTGTTGGTAAATTCTACCAAATCAAAAGTGCAGTGAGAAACTGCTTCACAGCCATTATCATGGATTAATTAATTAATTAGTTAATTAGAGGATGTGGAGAAATTTGAACACTGGTGCATTTAATATAAAATGATGCAGCCATTGTGGAAAGTAGTTTGGCTCTTCCTCAAAAAGTTCAACATAGAATTACCATATGAGCCAGTGATTTCATTGCTAGGTGTATATCTAAGATAACTGAAACAAGGTTTCAACCAGGTACTAACATACCAATGCTCACAGTAGCATTATTCACAATGGCCAATAGCCAAAATGTGGAAACAACCCAATATCTTTCAATAGTAGGATGGATAAACAAAATGTAGTATACACATAAGTGGACTATTTTCAGTCTTAAAAAAGAATGCCATTCTGATACATAATACAACAGGGAGGAACCCTGAATAAATTATGCTAAGTAAAATAAACTATATACAAAAGGACAACACATAGTGTATGATTCTGCATGAGATATCTAGAATAATCAAATTGAGACAGATAGGAAGTAAAATAGAGGTTTCCAGAGTCTAGAAGGAGAGAGGATGAGGAGTTACTATTTATGAGTGCAGTTTCTGTAGAGGATGATGAAAAAGTTCTGGAAATGGATAGTTATGATGGATGTCTGCACAACATTGTGAATGTGCTTAATGCCACTGAACTGCAAATTAACAGAATAAATTGAGGGGAAATGCTTTAACTCCCTCAAGTGATGCTAAAGTACACAAGGGTGAATAAACTTGGCCTTAGGTAGCGCTCCACCAGTAAGGAACACCCATTGAAATAAGCCTCTTTATGTTTCACCCTTAGGGTGGTGATATAAATGCAGCTTTAATTGAGCCCATGCACTTTGTATTTTATGCTTATGTACCTTGGGCACACTCCTTAACTTTCCTACTCAATTCTATCATCTGTAAATTCTGGATGTTTCACCGGTCATGTTTGTTTTTTTCTTTTTAATTAAACAGGGTACTTCATAGAGAGGACTTAGAATGGTATATGGCACCTGGTGCACATGGTGGTGATAACTATGATCATGATGATGGAGTTTCCTAAGTCAAAAGTTAGGGATGTG
The DNA here is from genome assembly GCA_028646535.1 of Procyon lotor. NCBI lineage: Eukaryota > Metazoa > Chordata > Mammalia > Carnivora > Procyonidae > Procyon > Procyon lotor. The sequence continues at coordinate 3,085 of JAQQSY010007770.1, read as the reverse complement.
TAAGTAAAAATGGGTTAAGAACCGGGTTCTTATATTTGAGCAGCATCAGAATCACACAGAGGGCTTGTTAAAATACATTCTCAGGTCTGGAGCAGGGCCAGGGAAATTGCATTTCTAACAAATAATGAACTCAGATAATACTAATGTTGCTGGTCCAGGAACCACACTTTGAGAAGCATGAACTTAGAGCTATCACCAAGATCCCTACCCATTGAATGATCCGATGCTTCCAGGAAGTCCTCTGCTTCTAGAATATAATTTTAAAGAGGTTTCTTATCTAATAAGAGCATTATTTTCTGGCCTATCAGACATATATAATCTTAAAACTTATAATTCACCAACCATCTCAAAAATACATATGCATAGAAACTAAGTTTAAAATTTGCATTTTAGAACTTGATAAATTCACAATGTAGTTTCTGAAAACTTGAGGATGATTTAGACATGTTTCAGGGAAAACAAGCCAGTGAGAAACCATCTGAAAAATGGTTGAAAAATGAAAATGAAAAATCTGAAAAAATGAAAATGAAAAATGAAAAAATGAAAAAAATCTGAAAAAAAAACCATCTGAAAAATCTGGGTCTTCCTCTGGCTATTGAAACTTCTCGTACCTTTGATGGAGGATTGACATCTGCATTAGACTTTCTTTTTTTTTCACCAAATATGTTTATTTTATTTTTTCAGTGTTATAAGATTAATTGTTCATGCACCACACCCAGTGCTCCATGCAATACATTAGACTTTCTAACAGATGGCCTTCTCACAGCTTTCTGTCATACCAGCTTAGTCTTTGAGAAATGCAATAAAACAAGCCTGTGGAGATGCATTGGCTTCAGAAACCACTGAATAGAAGGGCTCAAGCCTCCTTCCTTGTAAGGTAAGATAGAAGAACAATGCACTTGGGTTTGAAGCCTGGAATTCTTCTTTATGCACTGTAGGTACATTGACAAGTTATTTGATCTTCGTTACTGTTTGATGATCTCAGGAGTAGAGATTTAGTCCGAGCCTCCATGCTTACTGGTCATGAGACAAAAATCACATTGATTCCACTTTTCCATCTTTCTCTTCTTCCTTCTCTTCCTGTTCCTTTGTCTCTTCTTCCTGCCTCCTCCTCTCTCATATCTCCAGTGGATAAACTTCTGTAGACAGTTTTCCCAGCATTTTTCTGGAGTGTGCTTGTATATTGCCCCCTCCTGCATTTCCTTTTCCTTATACCCAATTGGAAAAGACAGCATTCTAAAGAGTTTTCTAATTCCACTTGAGCATCTCCAAAATCAGTTAAGCTAAGGCAAGTAGCATCCCATGCAACCTCATTGGTATGCCATTCCACTCAAGAGTGCCGGGCACTGTAAATAACACATGAATTATGTATGCTGGGGCTCAGTATAGCATTTAGTATGCCTGAAGCACCATTTACATTTTGAGGGAAGGTCATTTTGATTTTGTGATGTATAACACATCCACATGCCTCACAGGAGTCAGGGTCCTCATGCTGGTGTCTGAGAGCTTGCTGGCATGAGCCTAGGGTGTGGCTGCAGGCCCTCTGTTCCAGGTCCTGTGATCAGTGCACTCAAATCCTTGGCCCATTTTTCCCTCTCTCTATATGAGATCTATAGATTTTAATCCTTTCTTTTGCCCAGAAATGTGCTAACTTCTCCAGCTGTCAGCTGAAGTTCAGTTAAACCCAGCCCCTCCCTCTACACCTCCTGGTAAATGTCATCTCCAAATATCACTTTGCTCTGTGCACCTGGGCTTGGGCTCTCTCCAGTCCATCATCAATGCCACTGCTACTCAAGGAGGGAATCCTCCTCTGCTCATAGGACCGTGCTTCTCTGCACAAGTGGAGACTTCAGTAGGGAACGTATCTGCAGATATGAACCAAGTTAGTTCTGGATGACATATAACCCTGAGCACACCAATGCACCTTACCTGTGCACACACTAATCCCTTTGCCAGAGATGCCATCTCTTCCCTTCATTATCTGGGAAAGTGTGAGCATTCTTTTCAGAGTACCTTTCAGAATAATCCTCTGTTAAGCTTTTCCTACTTCTCCTATCTCCCCAGCTCCCACAGCCATCATCCACCCATGGATGGATTCATGGTGGTGGATTCACCACCATCCCCCCAAAAAAGAGAAACACATGAAAAACAAAACAAAAAAGAGAAACACATGAAAAAAAAAAAAAAGAGAAACACATGAAAAACAAAAACAAAAACAAAACAAAAACAGGATCTCAGGTGCACATCCACCCTGCCTGGTAAAAACCAATTATTGCTTATACCACATTTTACTGTCATTGTTTTTCTCTCATTAGAGTACTAGCTTCTTGAGGCACAAAACTATTATCTCTTTTCATCTTTCATCACTAAGCCTCTAGCATCATGTTTGATGTTGCATGATAAGCTATCATCTTGATCTTGTGGAAATATGATCTATTCAAGAGATAAAGTTTGCAAAAGAGGTGCATGGCTGGAGGCCATGGAAGGAATGGAGACTTAAAATTTGAACATCTCAGTTTTAGTGCTGATTTTGTTAATGATCTTACCAGATGAATTAACTTTGACAGTTGAACCCAAGCCTATCTGTCGTCCTTGACCACAGAAAGGACCAAGCCAATATAGTTTAGGACAGGAGACTTGCTTAATCCACAGAGTATATGTGAAGGATTTGAACAGTCCAGGTGTGTTGAGAGAGCACATTTATTTTCCAAAATAAATTTATTTACTATTTAGTTTTAATTGCCATAACAGTAGTTCTCAAAAAGTCAGATACAGTACCTGAGAATTGCAATCAACACACTTCCTGTTTCCTGTGCTAAACACTATTGGACCAAGCAAACATAACTTTGGAAAGCACTTGCTCCTACAAGATAAGACTGAGGGTCACATAAAATAGCTTCCTTATCAAAACTAACTGCTTGATACAGAAATACTCACTTTAAAGTTGTCTTTTGGTTTTGTTGACTGTTTCCTTTGCTGTGCAAAAGCTTTTGATCTTGATGAAGTCCCAATAGTTCATTTTCGCCCTTGCTTCCCTTGCCTTTGGGGATGTAGAAAGGAAGAAGTTGCTGTGGCTAAGGTCGAA
>JAQQSY010007769.1:0-10269 GCA_028646535.1 Procyon lotor | reverse complement strand
GCTCCTAGAATTGCTGTTCTTATTCTCTTCTCTCTGCTGTTGTGTTTGCCGGCTTTTAGAGTGATTTCCTCCTCTTTAGCTGGACTTCTGATTCCCAGGGCTCTCTGTGCCTCCTACACCTCCGCCATCTTGCCCTCCAACCGCAAGGTATTGGCATACAGACATTTTATCTACTATGGTGGTTACCTGCCATTTGTAACTCCATAGCCTCTCTACCTCACTGAATTTGGTTTGAGTCAATGATTAGATTAAGAGTGTAGTAACTTTGACTTAAACTATCTCTAAGGAAGAATATTGTGTTTCATGATGTTCTTTGCACATGGGAATTAACTGTTGCTCAGATTAGTAAAGCAGATAATCATACAACTTCTTTAGAGTATAATATTGATCCCTTCTATCTCTGACACCAAGTTTTAATATGAGACACACTTAACTTTGAATTTCACATTAATAAGTCATAAAAGTTACCAACAAAAATACCTAGCAAAATTAAAAAGTCATTTTGTATTTTACTGCAATATAAACAAAAGATTCTATTATATCATAAATTCAATTTAAATCTTATACTAGTATTAGCTGAGTTTTGTGCCTTCTGCTTTACAATTGGCTCCCCCCGGTCTGAAAGAAATGGTTTTATTGTGGGATAATAATGAAGGCAATGACATAATGACTTCATGACTTCCTGGCAGAGATGTTAATACAGGAGCTTGCTGTAATGAAAATCGGATTTTTATGCAACTTAATTAACTGTTATCTCCCCTTCGCTCTATGTAGTAAAATTAAATGAAGTTTCTTCCTTAAATGATGGAAATACAGTCTCAGTAATGGAAAGATTTGGGACATTCCCTTAATAAATGTAAAACCGTATACTAATTTCTTACACTTTGTCAACATTTAAAAAGTGTTTATAAGGGCCATTATATATGGTTATCTGGAAAGATGCATTCAATTTAGAAAAAAAAAGTTTGCCTTTAGATAAATAATTTGCTAGTTCATAAAAAATACGGACTACGTGTTTTTCTCCCTAAAAATCAATCTCTCAAACTATATTATCCTCACCTCAGAATCCAGTTGTTTTGTATATTGAATGAATCTATAAACAAGATGCAAGTTTTCATTAAAAGAATCTTTGACATAACTTAGCTCAAGAATAAAACAACTTAAAGAGCATTTTTTTAGATAATTGTAATGATTAATAATTGTTTGGGTAAAGGATTCATTTCTCAAATCCTACTACTTCTGCTGGTTTAATGAAACAAAGAAATTCAGAAGACATCATAGGTTTTAAACAATATGTTTGAATATCACATATTTTAGGGGTATATTGGTAAGCATAATAATGTAGGGTATTAAATAACTAGTGTAAATATTTGAAAAGAAGAAATGGAATTTTCTCATTTTGCAAATTACATTATGTTATAATTATAAATCTGAGAGAATCTTGTAAAACTTACAGAATGATAAGACTGGATATATTTCTGTATACCAGTTGACTGTATACAACGATTGATAGTTTTTATGTATATTAGTAATAAATACATAGAAATCAAAATTTAAGGGAGGGTTAGAAAAATAAAAAGCCCTTTTGTGTTTAGTTTCTTGGACTTCCATAATGTTTCCAAAGCTCATCCATTGTTGTAGCACGTATCAAGTTCATTCTTCTTGAGTAAAATTCCATCGTATGACTGTTCTATTGCTCATGTACTTTATGTTAACAATATGTTCATCTATTATATTTTGATGGACACTTAGGTTGTTTCTAGAACTCATTCTTTTTTTATGGCTTACTATTTCATTGTATGGATATACCACATTTTGTTCATCTGTTTTTCAGTTGGTGGACATTAGGGTTGTTTTTGCTTTTTGGATATAATGAATAATGCTGCTATGTATATCTGTAAGCTTTTTATGAACATGTTTTCAGCTCTCTTGGGTATATTCCTAGGAGTGGAATTTCTGGACCATATGGTAAACTGTTTAACTTTTTGAAGAACTGCGAAACTTTTCTGTAGTGACTATACCATTTTATATCTCCAGCAGCAACATATGATTCCAGTTTCTCCATACCCTCACTAATACTAATTAGTAATAATTAGTATTTATATATATATATAAATATTATATATATTATATATATAAAAACTAATAAAAAAGTTTTCCTTTTTTTTTTTTAACTATAGCCAACCTAATGGGTATTGAGTGGTATCTTACTGGGTTTTGATTTGCATTTTCCTGATGGTTAATGATATTGAACATATTTTCCACATGCTTATAAGCCATTTGCATATATTTTTTGGAAAAATGTCTATTCAAATTCTTTGTTTTTCTTCAAAATAGGTTCTCTTTTTATTTTTGAGCTCTAAGTGTTCTTCGTATATTCTAGATACTAGACTCTTACCAGATACATTATTTACAAATATTTTCTCTCACTGTAGAGGTTGTGTTTTTACTTTCTTGACAGTATCTTTTAATGAGTACATATTTTTAATTTTGATGATATTTAGTCAACCATTTTTTAAAGAAATAAGATAATGAGGAAAAAGCATTTTATACTTACCCACATATTAAACATTCCAGTTCTCTTTCATTTCTATGAGTAGAATTCAATTTCTGTCTGTTAACATTTTCCTCCAGCTCTAAGATCTTCCTAACATTTTTTATCTTATAGTTCTGCTAGTGACAAAGTCCTTCAGGTTTTATTTATCTGATAATGTAATGGAGGGAAGTGAGATAATTAGCCTTGCTATTTAAAATCTCTGTACTGTAATGTTTTATAACAAGCCTGTTTTAGTAGTATCAAACAAAAAATTTAAAAAGAGGAAACCATTTTAAATTTCAGCAAGGGTTGAATTTATTCTTTAAGGTGATCTTGCTCTTATATTAGCATGTTACCTATTACAAAGAAAAGAGAACAAAATTTTATGTTTAATCTTTTAATATTTTCCAGATTAGAGTTTTTGTCCTTCAATTCATTAAATGTTAGCTATTCCTCAGGAACCCACTTATTGAGTATATTCTAAATAAGAATCCACTAATTTCTGAAAAGAGCAGATAAAATCAAAACAGAGGAAAAAAGATTTTAAGAAAATTGGGTCAACCAGTTCTATTATTATGACTTCATGGGTAGAAAGGTTTCAGAACAGAACCCATTTTCTAACTTAACTATTCTTTATTGTCAAACTTCCTTACATATATTCAATGATAATTGTAAAAGTATGGAATAATGCTGATAATATACAGTTACTTTTCATTCACAAATGTGTAACTTTAATTTTTTTAAATTTTACTTATTTATTTGACAGAGAGAGAGAGAGAGATCACAAGCAGGCAGAGAGGCAGGAAGAGAGAGGGGGGGAAGCAGGCTCCCTGCTGAGCAGAGAGCCCGATGTGGGCCTCAATCCCAGGACCCTGAGATCATGACCTGAGCCGAAGGCAGAGGCTTTAACCCACTGAGCCATCCAGGCGCCCACAAATGTGTAACTTTAAAGAGTAAGAGAAGTTCTACAGTGAAAAATGTTGAAAGCAATATAAAAATATTATAGGCTCCTCAGACACTTGGGAATTATTTGTAATGCTATTTTCATGATGCTATCATCATGCTAAGTATTCATGATACTATCATAGATGTTCTCTGTATCCAGTCTGAAGGAAGAAATAGAAAATTTATTCAGTACTTATTATTTGAGCTATTTATAGTTTTAGGTGACCAACTGGTATTTCACAAAGTGAGCTGTGTTTTGACAACTTGAGGTTCTTTATATAGGTGATGAAAAAGATAGTTTCTAAAAGTTAATTCAGTCCATACAGGCAACTCATTTATACACTGTAATTTAGAAGAGGAATAGTAATGTGAGGTGAAAGATTTGTTATTTCTATCCTCTGTAACAACTGGATGATTTATTTTGTGAGTGTGCGTGTTTTACCTCCAGCATAGCAGCACTGGACATGAAATTAGAATACCTAGTTTTGAGTCAGATTTGTCATTAACAAGTAGGATAATCATGAGTAATTTATTTAAACATTTCTAAACCTGAAATTACTCACACCTAAAAAGGGGACACAGTTATGACTCCACCTATCACATAAGATTAATGAAAGATCAAAATAAGATAATGTTTATATTAACAGTTTATAAACTATAAAGTTCTACACAAATATATCCTTATTCCCTCAGTCATCATTGTACCATTCTCCCATCTATGGGCTTATTTTTTAATGATTATAATCCTTGTGATTTTTTCTGAATATGAAAATCATATTCTCTGTAAACAAACATACAAATAATTAAATCCCTCCACAAAATAATAAATGTTTGTCTATGTTTCTATCTAATCGTTACTGGTAATTATAGTTTTTAAAAATTGCTTATTAAATATATGTTCTTCATAGCATTTTTATATGTTTTATTTGGCATTACATTGTGAATATTTTCCCACGTCATTAACTATACTTTAAGCAATTTAATGTCTAGTATGTCATCATGTGGTATACAATTTATTTAATTGGTTCTCTTTGGTCAAATATTCATATTTTAAGATTTTTGTGACCTGTTCTCAAATTATTCTTATTTACTATTTTGTTGTCTACATTTCAAAACAATAAATGAGTTTTGTTTCCTAATGGAGGCCCCACAAAACTGGGTATTTAATTTTTTCCTACTACATTGTTATCTTAATTGATTTTAATAATTTATGTGAACTATTGCAATAGCTTCATAAATTATCTTTCTATACTTACTATCAATAACTTCTCATAAGAGTAACTTTTAAATTTTAAACTATGAAATATCCTGATTTTAATTTAGATAGAACTTACATATAAAAGTTGCAGTTTAAAGTATATAATTCAATGGTTTTTAGCATATTCATAAGACTGTGTGACCATTATCACTATCTAATCAAGAAAATTTTCATTGAAAGTGCTTCATACCTATTAGCAGTCACTCCCAGTCCTTTTTCTTCCATTCTCTTGTCAATGACTAATCTAATTTCCATCTCTATGGCTTTGCCTGTTCTGGACATTTCACATAAATGGAATCATAAGAGAATGTGACTATGCAGGAGAAAGTGCATCAGATTGAGGTTACTCAAGCTGTGCACATGACCAAGAAAGGTCTATTTTCAGAATGGGCCTTTGGCCACCTCCTGGGTCTTGAGTTCTGAGCCCTTGAAATGGTCAACCTGACAACCATTTTTGTATGCCTTGGACTGTGCTGTATCGATTTGCTCATGTACTTTACGTTAACAATGTGATTAATGTGAACACCTACTTTTTACTCTGCAGGTCTGGAGTCTGTGTAGCTGAATGTGAGTAGATGAGTAGTTGAATCTGGGTAGTCCTGTGCCTGATTTCCAGTAAGAATCCTGGATACCAAGGCTCATGTCAGCTTCCCTGTCTGATAACATTTATCATCTGTTGGCACCCATTGCTGCTATGAGAATTAAGTGCATTCCAGGTGACTTCATCAAGAGAGGACACCTGGAAACTTACCCCTAGCTTCTTGCAGACTTCCTCACATACACTTTTTCCTTCTGCTTTCAGTCAGCATCCTTTTGCTGTAGTAAATCATAACCATAAATATAACAGCATCTGGTTCCTATGAGTTTTTCTAGGAACCATCAAGTCTGAGGATAGTCCTGGAAATCAACAAAACAGGGACTTGAGTGTTTGGCTTCTTTCATTAGCATAATGTTTTCAAGGTTTATCCATACCATAACATGTATTAATACTTCATTTCTTTTTCATTACTGAATAATATTCCACTGTATGCATATACCATATTTGTTTATAAATTTATCTGTTAATGGACATTTGGGTTATTTCTGCTCTGGAGATATTATGAATAATACTGCTATGAAAATACATGCACAAGTTTTTTTCTGTGAACTTATATTTTCAGTTTTCTTTTGTATATAACTAGGAATGGAATTGCTGGGTCATCTGAAAATGTTATATTTAATTTTTTGAAGAACTACCAAATTATTTTTCAGAGTGATGCATCATTTTACACCCTTAACATAAGAGAGTTCCAATTTTTCTACATCCTTACCAACACTCATTTTCCATTTTTTTATTATAGTCATCTTAGTGGGTGTGAAAAAGTGTCTTGTGGTTTTGACTTGCATTTCTCTAAAACATGCTGAGTAATTTTTCATGTGATTATTGGTCACTCTATATCTTCTTTGGAGAAATGTCTACTCAAATCCATTGTCCATCTTTTAATTGGGTTATTTGTCTTTTTATTGTTGAGTTGTAAGAGTTCTTTGTATATTCTGTATTCTAAACCTGTATTTATATATGAGTTACAAATATTTTCTCCCATTGCATGGGTTGTCTTTTCACTTACTTGATAGTGTCCTTAGAATCACAAATATTTTTAATTTCAATGGGGTTTAAAATATTTATTTTTTTTTTGTTTCTTGTACTTTTGATGTCATATGCAAACTATATTAAACATTTAGAACCCCCCCAAAATAATATGGCATACAACTATGTACAAACAACAGATATTTAACATATTTACTTATTCTGCAATATTTATGTATTTTTTAGAAAGTAATATGTGACTTAATACCTGTCTTTTCTTGCTTTTCTTTTCAATCAGAACAAACAAATCTTGAGTCTTGTATGTACCATTTCCACATAAATTATTTTAAATAATTTTATGATATAAGTAAAAACTTCAGTTAATTATAGCATTATTTTATTATTTAAAATATATACAAAAATGGTGTCATCTACCTACTTTTTTATAATGTTTTCTCTATGGTAATGTTTTAAAAATTTATTCATTCTCAATGTTATTTATATTATCATGTAGAGCTAATTATTCTCACCTCTACATCATATTCAATTATATAAATAAGTTAAATTATTTTTTCATTTTCCACAAATGTAAGATTAGGTTGTTTGTAATTTTTTTGCTTTTATAACTAATATTTTGATGTAGATCTTTGTACATGTTTCTTAGCACACAAGGGGAAATTTTTTAATTTCATCTACCTAGAAGTAAAATTATTAGATCAAGAACTATACTTACGATAATTTTACTATAAATTGCCAGTTGTTCTGTTGTAACAATTAATATCCAACCAGCAAAGTATGAGTCAAGATATTTCTACTTGTTCATCAACATTTTGTTAAACTTGCAAATATATGTCAATGAGATAGGTGTAATTTGGTATCTCATCAAATTATAATTTGGATTAATCTGTTTATTAGAAATATTGGTCTTCATATGTACTGGCTACTGGATTTCCTTTCTTGTAAAATTTCTGTTTCTATTTGACCATTCTACTGTTGTTTTTTCTCCTGACAGCTTCTTATAGATTTGTTATAGTTTTTAATATATTCTGGTATATTTTAATATATACCTGCATTTTTATTTTTATGCCATCCTTTACAAAGAGAAGTTTTAAACTTTATTAGTCTTTTCCTTTATGCTTTGTTTTCTGTGTCATATTTTGAAATCCTTCCCTACCCCACTTTAATGAAAATGTCATCTTCTATTTCTCTGAAACTTTGAAAGATTTCATTTTATTTTGGGTTATTAATCCATCTTGATTTGAATTTTACATACAGTATGAATCAGGAAATTAATTTTATTTTCCATAGAGATAGTCAAGTATTCCATCACTATTCATAGTTTATCATTATACATCTCTGCTGATATGTTATTCCTTTTATATAAGAAATTCTTACATATAAATTATCTGTTTCTCCATTAAGTTCTTGAATAACTTATACTAAATCTATCTTTGCATTATCTATTTCATTGCCCTTTTTGGAGTGCCTGGGTGGCTCAGTGGGTTAAAGCCTCTGCCTTTGGCCTGGGTCATGATCTCAGGGTCCTTGGATCAAGCCCCGCATAGGGCTCTCTGCTCGGCAGGGAGCCTGCTTCCCCCTCTCTCTCTGCCTGCCTCTCTGCCTACTTGTGGTCTCTCTCTGTCAAATAAATAAATAAAATCTAAAAAATAAAAAATATTTCATTACCCTTTTGAATGGCATTTTATATTTATTTTATTTTGAATGGGCTTTGCTGTTTATAATTTTGTGCTTAATTTGCATTAAAAAAGCTATTAAAAATTTCTTCCTGAAGTATATCCTTTAGTAATACTGACATTGAGGGTCCATGAGTGGCAAATTCTCTTAATCTTTGACCTGAAAAGCCCAATTTCATCCATCTCCTTGCAATATATTTTATTTGTGTATAGAAATCTTGGTTGATAGATTTTTACCTTTAGCATTGTCAGAATATCATTCTATAATCTTTTGGGTTTTTGGGGGGCTATTGAAAGGCTGTTGCCAATCAATTTTTTTCCTTTGTTGGTTATGTGACTTTTCTTCTTGGTAGTATTTATGTTTTTCTATTTATCCTTTATATTCTTGATATATGTATTTTTACTAAAATATGGTCAAAGTGAAATTTCTTTTTAATTATTGTACTCAGGACTTTTTAGCTCCTTTAATTTTAGGATTCATTTCTTTTATTAATTGTAGGAAATTCTCTGCCATTATTTTGAAAATTATGGTTTTCACCCATTCTGTCATTCTCTCCTTCTGAAATTTCTATTTTAATATGTTAAGTCATTTCATACTTTCTTCAATGTTTCTTAATCGTTCTTTCATATTTCTTATCTCATCAACTTCTTATAATATTGCATTTATGAGTAATTTCCTCAGATATTTCTTCTAATGCATTATCTCTTTAGCTATGTCTAATCTTCTTTTAAATCAATCCACTGGGGCGCCTGGGTGGCTCAGCGGGTTAAAGCCTCTGCTTTCAGCTCAGGTCATGATCTCAGGGTCCTGGGATCGAGTCCCGCATCGGGCTCTCTGCTCGGCGGGGAGCCTGCTTCCCCCTCTCTCTCTGTCTGCCTCTCTGCCTACTTGTGATATCTCTCTCTCTCTCTGTCAAATAAATAAATAAAATTTAAAAGAAAAAAAAAATCAACCCACTGAGTGTGCTAAGTTTTTTTATTCCTGCAACTACTTTTTTGGATTTCTGGAAATACTCTGTATATTCTCAAAATCTGTTGACTATTTTAGAAATGTACACTATTTATTTATACTATTTATTTATTATTTGTGGTTTGTATTACTTTATCTTCAGTTATTTTAAACATTCTTCCTTTTGAGGCTCTCAGAATTTTGTTTTATATTCTCAAGTTCAAGGGATTTTAACCTTCCTTTTGTTGTTTCTGCTGACTCTTGCTCATGGGGAATTTTTCTCATTTTTTATTGCATGCTCATCTCAGTAGAGACAGTTTTTCCTTTAGCAAACCCATAACATTTGAACTGTAAATTTCTCTCCAGAGAATATTTTGCATTTACTTTACTGGGAAATAAACTAAGAAGAGTTTATATATCGATTTCTTGGCTTGAGGACTCCTCAACAGTCAGCTGATATAAATTTCAACTCCACACCCACTAATGGTGCAGTAATTTTTACTTTCTATTCTGCCTAGAACCCTGTAGCTTCTGTGTTTCAGTAGTTGGAGATTTTTAAAAACTACCTTTTGCTGAAAAGTCTTTAGAAAAAAATCTTAATATTACCACTTTAACATTTAGGAACCCAAGGCTATATCTCTTATTCCTACTGGACACTGAAACTCCAGTTTTCAGTTCACTTAACTCCTATCACTTGAGGATACTCCTTTCTTTCATTTGGACTCTTCCATATATTTCAAATTTTGGTTTTAGTTCAGTATTTCTATGTGTTGTTATCAGAGAGGTTCAGTATTAAGTCAATGTTAACACGTTTAGTTCTAAAGAGAATTGTACTCAGAGCAAAGCATGTGTAATTTCTCTATTTATAAAACTATTAACTTCTTCGTTGTGGGCTACTATGGTCAATGTTTGTAAATGATACGTGGACTATTTAAAACAAAGAGACTTCTGTATGTTAATATCAGTTTTTTAACTAAGTTAGGTATGCTTCCCCAATTCAATTTTTAAAACTTTACACTTGATTTGCTAGGCTGAGAATTCTGTGAAATTCCCTTAACAATATTACTATACCTGTGTTTATACAATATTACTATATCTGTGTTTATTTCTCCTTGTATTTTCAACATTTTTTGTTTTATACTTTATTAGTATATTTTACTGAATATTTTCTTTGTAAAAAGTTACCTGTATGTGCCATTTATGTTTAAAACCTTAAATTCGAATTTGACTCATTCTAATACTCTGAGCCCTTCTTTCTTTGTGTTGCATTTGTTTGGTAGATATTTAAATACCTTTAAAGATCCCAAGTCAAAACGAACT
>JAQQSY010007768.1:0-10270 GCA_028646535.1 Procyon lotor | reverse complement strand
GTTTGTCTCCCTCCCCATCCATACTTTCTTTTTTGAACTAGAGATTAACGTTTTTTCCCAAGTGGGATAACAGAAATGTTCTTAAAAAGAAAGGGCAGATATTTTTCATATTAAGTAAAATTCACACAAGTTGAAATCCAGCTCATCACCAGATTTGTAAAAATGTAACTCATTTTTGGCATTTTCTCATTTTTTCTTAAGTAACGTATACAGTCTCATTCACCTATCTACAGACATCAGAGAGCAAAATTCCCCCAAATTCAGCCAGTCTTTTCTCCCTGGTTAATTTCAGTGTGTACATTTTTCTTATTAAGATTGCAATGAAGAAAAAATTAATTTTAATTATATAATTCATCTTCATCTCATAATAAATTACTTAGAGGGACTCTGGGCTTTGGGAATTTATAATAAGTCAGGAAAAATTTCAGCTTTAAGAATATCTTGATTTACCCACTGGCTACTTCATAATTATTAAGTCAAGTTTCATATATGTAACTCTTTAAAATTTTAAGTCAATTCTATTTCATAGTCTTGAATTACATACTTTTTTTAAATTTTAAAGAACTTCCTAAAATCTTTAAGTAAGACAGTACCTTCTCCTCTTTTCTTCTTCCAATGGCCTAACTCACAAATATAATCACTGATCACTTCACATTAATAAAGGCAGGAACAATAATTAATCACAAGCCTACATCAAGATATAATGACATGCTTGTCAAATATCAATCTTTAAAAATTATATTAAAACTCTCATCCAAATCCAAATTTTGCTCATATTTAACAATGCCCCCGAAGAATTGAATAAGCAACATGGAAGAATGTTAGTGAGAAAAACTTATACTCCTTTTATTATTGTATTTTTTTCTTAAGAAGTGCTCTTAGTCCATTTAGAGATTTTATTTGCCTCAATTTCAACAAATTAATTCATATTTAGCTTATGTAGTTTTTGTTCTTCTACCTTTCTGTTTTAATATGTCACAAAGTGTTCCATTTGCCATGAATAATTGATTTATTTTTAGTTATACAGACAATTTATAGCGGAAAAATATCTTAAAAGTCTGTTTTTGGTGGCTAGATAATATATTAACCATTTGCTTGACGGAAGTACCTCAAAAATAACTCTAACCAACTATTTTGAAAAGAAAGAAATCTGGTAGTCTTATGTATAGGATTTTATCTCAACTACAGGAACACAGCTTAGCCATAGGTACATATATATGCCCAATATATGTATATATATGCAAATAACCATTTTGTGTGTGTGTGAGCCCATGAGTTGGATGGGAAAAGCAGAAAGAGAACTCTGCATTTATTGAAATTGTTAACAGATACAATACATGCATTACATATCTTTGGTTCTTCTCCAGAATAAATACTACCACTGGCATGACCACTAGAGTAATGTTGTTTCTCCTCTAAAATCTAAGGTTTTAATCAACGGATGGTTCTTTTTCCCTTGCTTTTTCTTCCTTTTTTTTATCTTCCTATCTTTTATCTATATATGTATTCCCTAAATTCCAAACATATAACTAGTGAAACCAGGAAGTTATGAGAGTAGACTTTGGATATCTGGATTCTCATACCAGTCTTGCCTCTTGCTAGCTGAATGGCCTCAGACAAGTTGTGGATTTCCCTGAGTCACAGTTTCCTTTTCTATAAAAGAGAGACAATAAAATGTAACTTACTCACTTGGTTATTGTAAGCATTACATGAGAATATATTTAAATAACTTAGCACAAGCCCTGATGTAGTTATGCTGGAACATATTTGTTACAAAAACAGTGTATAATATTCAAATCACTATCTCTTCTTTCATCAAACAAGAATATATTTTCTATTTCCTTTAATAATAAAATATGTACGTCTTAAACATATAATTAATTGTATCTAGTCAAAATGGGAAACTGTCTTCTGCTTTACTGTCCAAAATTGATATTGTGCTGTTCCCTGCTATTTTTCTAATCACAGCTGGAGCAAGGTAGTTCCATCTCAGTTCATCCTGTTGAAATCCCCTTTCCCTCTACCTACTTTTTCCTCAGTTTATTCAGAAAAGTGTCTTCCTGGGACGTTTTCATTATATGTCTTTCCTCAGTTCCTCTGCAACCCAATAGATATTCTGTCAGGAATATCAGATCTACAGGTACACCTTCCTCAAACCAAATAACAGTCACAAAATTTAATTAAGGTATAACAATGAGTCAATACTTAAAGAATCATTAAAAATTACAAGAAAATTTCTCTGCATTTTTCACATCTTTATCTCCAATTTGCGTTCTTCCATAAGATCTCCTTCCACAAAAGAAACATTTTATTACACTTTTATATATTACTTTATATTATATTTGTTAATATCAAATATTATTATTTTTTGAAATTTTTATTACAAATGCACAGTATTTCAGGTTTGAAATGAGAGATTTACATAAATAATTTCCATCCAAGAAATTGTTTCTCATATGTAGATATTCAATAAAAATTCAATAAGATATGTTGAAATGTGTTGAGGACTACAAATATACTTAATTATTTGCCCAACTTTAATATATACCATTAGCTATCTTGTTAGTTTACATTCCAGCTGTAGAATGTATTCATGGCTTTCAATGAACTAGTAACTCCACAGAACTAGTGACTCCAAAATCTGTATCTCCTGCTCCTGAATTCCAGACCTATTCCTACCTTAGATGTTCCCACTTTAGATGTACCCACTTAGAGTACCCACTTTAGATGTTCATCCACATCTAAATATCTCCCTGATACCTAAATTGAGCATATCATTTTGAATTCTTGATTGAATTTTTCCCTTTTCAGGGAAATTTTCTGCTTCTCCTCAATCCCCTTTTCTTTTTAAAAACTACGCCAAATCAGATCAACTTTTAGTCCTACTAATCTTTCTCTTCCACAAGCCCAAGGTACACTGATTCTTTTCCTGAATGTCTTGCATTAAACCATATTTGCCCAGTAGAAATATGTGAGTCACAAATGTAAACCACATATGTAACATTAAGTTTTCTAATAACCACTTTAGAAAATTATGAAAAGATTAATTTCAATACTTCATTTAATATATCTAAAATATTATTTCAACATGAAATCAACAAAAATTATTAAGGGGATATGTATATTCTTGTCTTCTTACTGAGTCTTCAAAATCTAGTTTGTATATTCCCCCTAGAGCACATAATAATTTGGACTTGCCACACTTTAAGTACTTAATAGCCAGATTGTAGTTGGAGGTATCCATTTTGAGTAGCGCAGCTCTAGCCTCAACCTTCTCTATCTACTTATTCTTGATCATCTCTTATTCACCCTATTGGTGAGAGAAAGATTCCTTCCCTAAAGTCCTAAGGGATAGCCCAACACACAATGAGCAGCACTGGACAGATGAAATCAACAACATTTCCTGTTAATATACTCCTAGTCTGAGGAGGAGGCATTGCACACCATTCACCTGAGAAGGGATACACAACACGGGCTGTGAGAGACAGGTCTTGTAGCATCAAGGGGGTGAGGTCACCCTTTGCTCCCACAGGAAAATGTGATTTGTTTGTTTAAATAATTCTGCAGTCTGGCAGGGAACTGAACTCCACTACTCAGGGAGAAGCAGAAACAGAACGTGGAACACTTGATAAGGAGAATTTTGTGGTAGGGTACATCCTTACCCAAGGATCAGAAGGAGAAGGGAAATTTGTGGGTAGGCCATTCAGAATCCTCTCATTTTAGCAGATGTCAAGGCAGCACATAAGTTAAGTCTTGATTTTAGGCCTCACCCCCCACCTCTCACTACTGTTTTACTATAGCCTCTCTTCATCTCTCCTGTAGAATTTTGTCACAACCTCTGAACTGGAGCTTTCACTTTTCTCTAAATTTTACATCACACTACTGATAGAATGGTCTTTATAATTTGTAAATAGCACCATACTATTCCTTACCTTAAAGACCTTCAAATATTCTCCAAACCTAAAAGACAAATGCAAACTATAACATATTCAATGACATTCTTGTGTGGTCTGGGATTTTGTCTACCTGACTATTCTTTTTTAATTATCTTTTTAAAATTATATTCCAAATTTTAGTAACAATCAATGACAGTAGTCCCCCTTATCCACAGTTTCACTTTTGATGGTTTCAGTTACCTAGTCCATTGCCATCGGGAAGCAGATGGTCCTGCTTCTGATGTATCATCACAGGGTCAACCAGTAGGAAGTAACCTAATACTGCATCACCATGCCTATGTCTTTCACCCCACTTCATCTCATCACATAGGCATTTCATGATGTCACATCATTACAAGAAGAAGGGTGAGTGTAGTACAATAAGATACTTTGAGAGAGAGAAACCGTATCATGTAACTTTTATTACTGTATATTTTTATAATTGTTCTATTTTATTATTATTATTGTTAATATCTTCTTGTGCCTAATTTATAGATTAAACTTTATTAGATGTATGTATGTATTTATGTATGTATGTATGTATGGGGAAAAACATAGTATATATAGAGAGAGAGCCCAGGGTTTCAAGCATCCACTGAGGTCTTGGAAAAATATCTCCCACGGATAAGGGGGCATTGCTATATTTGCAATTCTCCAATGACCTTGTGATTTTTACATTTCTAGGCCTTTGTGTGTGCTGCTGCCTAGAGCACTTTTTATCCCTTCCTCAACTGATCTCCTGTATGAATTGGCATTGCCAATTCACTAACTGAATAACACTTTGAATCTCAAGTAAACTGGCTATGAAAATCCATTCCCTTTTGCTTCCTAATTGTTTTATATCTAATGCACAGAAATATTAATCCTCTCAACTTTGGGTCTCTGGCTTTAAGTTGTACCAGAAATCTTCCCGTTCCCTTGGCATTACACCATCAATACCTGGGAAATAATAATAATATATTTAGAGCTATAATCCCAACAACTAGTTTACTAGTTACATTAAACATTATTACACCTACATTGTACTGTAATTTTTCATATGTCTGTCTACATGCTAAGTGTAAGTTATCAAAATAAGAAATATCTTTTCATTTTTGTATCTCTTATACGTAATACAGTATATGGCACAAAATAATTACTTGTTAAATGAATGTATGCATTCCCTTATATCTTTACAGTGATGGGAAACTGGGCTTCATTTTGAAAGCATAAAACATAAATATAAAGTTATCCTTGCAATCATAGTGCCAAGACATACATTTTCAAGACCGTTGGGTTTAGGAGTATTGCTTGTTCTCTAAGAATCTGTATGTTTGTACATCTAAGTCAACTAATCTTATAAATAAGACCAACCAAACATACCAAATTAAGCATCCCTAGACACATTAGGAACTGAACCACATGGACTGCTGTTCTTCCAGATTGGTTTAAAGATCTCACAGTATTGCTCCCTAAAAATGTTTGCTTATAATCAGAACAAAGCCAAGAGCTTCCTGTCTACAATGCACTTTGGGTGGTGAAATGTATGGCTTAAAATTAAAAAGAATTTACCATACTGAAGAGGATAAGAGGTCATTTACTTGGTATACAGTTACTGAGGCCCTTGAGTTATAAAGATTTTTTTTAATGACAAAAAAGAACAATCTTCATTGTTCAATGAACATTTATAATGTTTGTGGAAACAATGCCATGAAAAAAGATAGGTGGAATTATTATGTCAACAACTTTGGCACTTTATTTTTTAGTTCACCATGATTTCCATAACAAGGTCTATCGAACTATTTTAAACTATTTCAACCTGAAGAAATGTAGTACGCAATGTGGCACATGGCTCTCTGGACTAGAGCCACAGATCAAAACCTGGCAATGTCACTTACTCATCATGTGAGTTTACTCAAGAGCATCACTTAAACTCACTGTGCTACAACTTCCTCATCTTTACAATGTAAATAATAATAACACCTACCCCTTCAGATTGTTATGAGGATTATATGATTTAAAAATATATAAAAGCACCTAGAACAATAGCTGACACATAGCAACCACTGTAAGAGTGTTTGTTTTTATTGGTTAATTTGTACCTACCTATCTGTAAATGCACAATACATGTTTAAATACATGTTTAAAAATATGTACCAAAAAGTTGACTTCGTAGTAAATGAATTGTATGAAAATATAAGCATATTTGGAAACACAAGAATCTACAGCCACAAGAGGTAAACAATAACAAGACAATAGCAAAGTAATCATTTGCAATATCTCCACATTTTAAAATTCTAGTTCTGTCAGCTATTTTCATGTGTTTGACTAAATTATGGAATTCTTATGAGCCTTATTTCTTCCTGTATAAAAAATTGAGGATAGGGACCTAAAGATAGGTCTAAAGATAGAGCACTGATAAATGAAACTAAAGTCTAAGATTGAAGAAAAAAGAAATTGTAATAGAAAACTGAAATATTCTCATTACATTCAAGTCTCCTGGAACGAAGGATTTATTCAGAATGTTCTGAGGGAATGTGCAATGTAGACCATCATATTTATAAAAAAATAAACTGATTAAGTGCTATTATTGAAGAATAATAAAAAGAGAAGTATCAGAGACAGAAGAGTAGAAAATATCAACTATATATATATATATTTTTTTTTAAGATTTTATTTATTTATCTGACACAGAGAGAGAGAGATCACAAGTAGGCAGAGAGGCAGGCAGAGAAGGGGAAGCAGGCTCCCTGCTAAGCAGAGAGACCAATACTGGGATTGATTCCATGACCCTGAGATCATGACCTGAGCTGAAGGCAGAGGCATAGACACTGAGCCACCCAGGTACCCCATATATATATTTTTTTTAAACCTATATTTTTAATTGGGTTTAACAATTTAAAAAGTATTTTCTGTAAATCATAGACCATAAACTTAACAGTATTTACTTATAGGGAAGATTCTGGAATTGAGTGTTTACAACTAAATTTGGCAAAAGTATTCCACAGAAAACTCATTGTCAGTACACAAATTAAAATGAAATAAAACATCCAAACTACTTGTGTAATTCAAATACAATTGGCCTTCAAATATCATTTTTTGAAGTTTGGAAGAATGCAGATATTTCAACTTTTGAAGCCCCCAATACACAGATTTATGTAAAGTATCTATTTAGATCTCAGCCATTAAGGGGCAACATTTCTTCTACAATTTAAACATGAACAACCAAGGTGAACAACCAAGAGCAATATGAACTGCAAACTAATGAAGTTTAGTAAATCAGCAAATGGTTGAAGAAGGATAGTCAGAAAATATTGTTAATTAGTTAAGGTCTGCCTAAAAGAAAATTTTAGTGGCTCACTACTCAGTTTTGTCCAAGAAAATTTTTTAAAATTTTTTTTTAAAGATTTTATTTATTTGTTAGAGACAGAGCGCGCGAGAGCACAAGCAGGCAGAGTGGCAGGCAGAGTGGCAGGCAGAGGGAGAAGCAGGCTCCCTGCTGAGCAAGGAGCCCGATGTGGGACTTGATCCCAGGACCCTGGGATCATGACCTGAGCTGAAGGCAGTCACTTAACCAACTGAGCCATCCAGGCATCCCAGAAAATTTTTATAAACATATTCAGATGAAGGTATAAATCAAAGGTCCCAATATTACAGTCTTTGGAGATACCAGCAAATAGGTGTTGTTGTTTTCTTTTAAATTTATTTTATTGGCACTAGGTGAAGCATGTACATTTCAGTTCCCTAGGATGCACAGCCAACCATTTTCCTATTACCACGTGTCTAGATTCTGAAAGTTTTGGGTTTATGGGCCTCGATCTGAAATTTTACATTAAGATAACTGGATATGGTATAAAATTGGAAGGGATATAAATCTCAGCAAACTGTGCCGTGATCTGGATTCTGCATGAATAAAGTAATTAAATACAAGTTCCTAGTCTTAAGTCCAAAATCCCAACTGGTCAAGAAAAGTGGATTTAGTTAAGATTTCTCAGAATAATGTGTTACAATAAATTGTGGAAGCTTAATAAGTCAATACAATTCAACTTTATTTTGCACTTACCTAAAACCCAATCAGCGAGGAGGGAGAATGGGTAAGGGAAGAAATTTTGCTCCATGTGGTCATTCAGAAATCCAGTCTGCTCTAAGTTTGACATCTTTAAACATAAATATGGCTTTCCTTGTCACTATAGGCTTTGGACATACAGCCCTGCAAGACAGAAGTGAGAATCAGAATAATTTAGGAGTATTTTGTGGGACTCAGAATAATATATAAGATGCTAGTACATATCACATTAGCCACAATTTGGTCACAAATCAAAATTGTACTGAAAGTAGGTTGGGAAATGTTGTCCAGCTGTATGCCAAGAGGAAAAGGAAATAGGACTGGTAAACAGAATAGACGTTCTCTGTCATAGTCCACCCTTTCAGTTACCAAATATCCATCACATTCTTCATCTGACACATAGAAGACATTCACCTTTTCTCAAAGAAGTTAATACAAAGGCCTATCTGGTCACTTCATTCAGTTCAATGTAGAGAATCTCTGAGTCCTCTGTCAGCCTCTCCTATAGATCCAGACATGTTTCTCATCGTCTGATAATCTGTGTATAAATCATCTTTCATCACAGACAGATACACAATGATGGGCCCAGAGCATAAGAACCACAATAAACACTTCCATTTAAAAATGGGACAGATAGGAAACATATGGCTGCTAATAGATGGCAATAATGATGCATTTCTGCTTGGAAGACATTTTTTCTTGATTAGAACCCAATTTTTCCCACTCAAAGGATATGCCTTGATCATTTTTTTTCCATCCTGATGGCTCCCATCTCTACCCTCTAGGAGTCTTTTCTACCAAAAAAAAAAATATGTAATCATGATTTCATTGCCAATATACTTCCCTCAAAAACTTAGTAGATGTCTAATCTGGTTGTTTTCCATTCAGTTCCATGCACCAGTGATCGTCACCAAAACTCTTTCCTAAAGCTAGTACTCAAATCTACTTTATTCCCTCATTTTCTTGATGCAGGACTCTCTCATCACTACTCTCTCTGTTTCTTCCTTCCTCCATTCTTCCCTTCATTCCTCAATTTATGGCAGCTCCTATAGAGCCATCAGGCTTAAGTGGAAAGGTCCTATTCAGTCTCACTTTTATCAAAGGGCTGAGTGTAATGAGTCTTTGCTGTTGTTCTTGTTTGTTGCTTT
The DNA here is from genome assembly GCA_028646535.1 of Procyon lotor. Classification (NCBI taxonomy): domain Eukaryota; kingdom Metazoa; phylum Chordata; class Mammalia; order Carnivora; family Procyonidae; genus Procyon; species Procyon lotor. The sequence continues at coordinate 1,142 of JAQQSY010007768.1, read as the reverse complement.
GTTTGTTTTTTAGGGAGGAGGAGGGGCAAAAGGAGAGGGAGAGAGAGAATCTTAAGAAGGCTCCATGACACAGGGCTCAATCTCACAATCCTGAGACTATGATTGAGCAGAAATCAAGAGTCAGACTCTTAACCAACTGAGCCACCCAGACACCCCTGTAATGGGTCTTTGTAATTGAAGTTATCTTTCAACCCTCCTCATAGTTTGAGGCTTAGAGGAATTTAGATTATTCAAACTTTTGAAGCTTCATATATCTGGAGTCTACTTCACTTTATGTTTGCCTACGAACCAACTGATTCTTGACTGAGTTCATCTCTTCCTTCTATTATTTTCTTTTTTTTTAAGATGAAATTATTATTATTATTATTTTTCCTTCTATTATTTTCGATTATAAATCAAAAGTATTATATTACAAAATGTTTCTATATAGCACTATCGTCTTGGAAGCATTTGATCTCTTTTTCAAATTATCATGCATGACAGTTCTGCCAAATGTTTCACCACTCTTATCCACTCTTATACCTCTATAACCATTTTTTTTAAGATCTTATTTATTTGACAGAGAGAGAGATCACAAGTAGGCAGAGAGGCAGGCACAGAGAGAGGGGGGAAGCAGGCTCCCCTGCCGAGCAGAGAGCCCGATGTGGGGCTTGATCCCAGGACCCTGAGATCATGACCTAAGCCGAAGGCAGAGGTTTAACCCATTGAGTCACCCAGGCGCCCCCCATAACCATTTTTTCATTAGCATCTACGTACACTCCTGGACAATGTCACAAATGTTCATTTACTTTTCAATAACATCACATCTTGAATTTCTAATATTAAAATTAATTAAGGTAGTACAAGATACTGTAATAGGTTAACACCAAGTTCTTAGTAGTATCATAAAATAAAAATTCATTTTTTGCTCACATATATTTTAAATAGTGGAGGGATAAGTGTTCTCTTTCACCCAGAAAATATGCCTTCTTGACTATGTAAAGCCCAAAATTGACTCTTGTCAATATACAGAAAGCAGCAAGAGCAAGAGTAAGAGAGAGTAGAGATTTTTCTAAGGGAGAGATTCTTGAAAACCAACTTAGAAGTTATGCTTATCATTTCCACCTATGTTCCATTGGCCAGAACTCAATCATATGTTCACT
>JAQQSY010007767.1:0-10270 GCA_028646535.1 Procyon lotor | reverse complement strand
AAAGCAGCAATTACCCCCAAAATCTTCCAGAAGATTGAAAAAGAGAGAAAACTTTCTCAGTTTTTGAGGCCAACATCACCCTAATTCCAAAGTCAGAAAAAGCTATAACAAGAAAACGATACACCAATATCTTTGACAAACATAGACACAAAAATTCTTTTTTTTTTTTTTTAAAGATTTTATTTATTTGACAGAGAAACACAGCAAGAGAGGGAACACAAGCAGAGGGAATGGTAGTGGGAGAAGCAGGCTTCCCGCTGAGCAGGGAGCCCAATGCGGGGCTCGACCCCAGGACCCTGGGATCATGACCTGAGCCGAAGGCAGACGCCTAACGACTGAGCCACCCAGGCGCCCCGACACAAAAATTCTTAACAAACATTTAGAAAATCCAATGCAACATTACGCTAAGAAGGGCAATGCATCACAACCAAGTGGAGTTTATCCCAAGAATGCGAAGTTGGTTTAACATTCAAAAATCAAGATTAAAAAACTAAATTATTAAAAAAAAAACTATAGAGGAAAAACCATAGGATCATCTCAATAGATACAGAAAGTGCATTTGACAAAATTCTACCTCCATTTCTAATAAACAGCATTCAGCAAATTAGGAAAATCAGTGAATTTCCTCAACCAGACAAATAATGTCTATGAAAAAGCCCACAGGTAACATCGTACTTAAGGGTGAAAGACGGAATACTTTCCCGTCAAGATCAGGACCAAAGCTAGGATGTCCACTCTCACCACTTCTATTCAATATTGATTCTAATCGGTGCAATAAGGAAAGAAAAAATTTTAAAAAGGCATCTAGACAAGAAAGGAAAACATAAAACTATCTTTAATCTGGAGTTGACAAAATTGTAGAAAATCCTAAGAAATCTACAAAAATGTTGGGGTGCCTGGGTGGCTCAGTTGTTAAGCATCTGCCTTCGGCTCAGGGTATGATCCCAAGGTCCTGGGATCGAGCCCTGCTCTCTGCTCAGCGGGAAGCCTGCTTCTCTCTCTCCCTCTGCCTGCTTGTATTCTCTCTCTCTCTGTCAAATAAGCAAATAAAAAATTTTTTAAATGCCACCACATACCCACTAGAAGAGCAAAAGTTTAAGAGACCAAGCGTTGGTGAGAGTGCGGAGCAACCGTCGGAATGTAAACTAATACAACCACTTTGGAAAACAGTGCGGCAATTTCTTGGAAAGTTGCACACATGCTAACCCTACCAACCAGCGGCTCCACTTCTAAATATTTACCAGAAGAAATGGAAGACCGTGCAATAAGGACTTGCACGTGAATGGTCCCAGCAGCTCTATTTGCAACTTCCAGAAGCTGGAAGTTATCCACGTGTCAATCACCAGATGAGCAGATAAACAGATTCTTGTGTGTCTATGCAATGGATTACAATTCATATAAAATATATGCATAGAAAATGCTAGAAATGCAAACCAGTCTGTGGCACGGAAAGCAGATCTGTGGTTGCTCAAGACAAGAGGAGGGGAGGAAAGGAGGGATTTCAAAGTGGTGACAGGGACTCTTTAGGGTAATGGATACGTTCATTATCTCGATTATGAAGATGGTTTCATTGGTGTGTACACATGTCAAAAACCCACTAAGTCATATACTTAAATAGGAACTGTAATCAGGAGCACCTGGGTGGCTCAGTTGGTTAAGCGCCTGCCTTAGGCTCAGATCATGACCTCAGGGTCCTGGGATCGAGCCTCACATCAAGCTCTCTGCTCAGCAGGGAGCCTGATTCTCCCTCTCCCTCTGCCTGCTGCTCCCCCTGCTTGTGCTCTCTCTCTCTCTTTGTCAAATAAATAAATAAAATCTTTTAAAAATGATTATTAAACGCCTATGTATGAGAAATGGGGCCTTACTTGCCCTCGGAAGCCCCCATGTGTCCCCCACCACCGTCACTGTTTCCTGGCCACGTGCCTGCCCCTGACCCAGCCCTCAGCACTTTCCTGTAGCAACAACAGCGTGGAATTCTACTGTCTTCCACGGTCACGACCCTCAACTCAAATTTACGCGACACATCCCTCTTGATGGCTGTGGCCCTTCACTCGCTGACATGTTTATCGAGCTTGAAAGCCAGCCTGGAGTGGAGCATCCACGGGAAGACAGCTCCCAGCAGTGAGTGTGGGGGGCAGGCAGGCGCGGCGGGCGCACAAGGGGCAGGGCCGGTGGCCATGGTGGAAAGGGGGCCTGCAAGGTCTCGAGTGAGGACTGACGGGCTCTGAACAGGATTCTGAAAGGTGGCCCTGGCCGGGGGTGGGGGGGTGGGGGGGGTTGAGGAGCGGGGACGGGGGTGGATGGAGAACCCGTGACTGGGCTGCGGGGTCTGGGTCCGGGGAGGCGGGGAGCTCTATCAGGCGGCTCTCGGCTCTCGTGTCCCGGCAAGAAATGACCCACTTCGCCCAGCGGAGGTGGTCGGAGGGAGGGCGTGATTTGAATGGAGCCCCTTGCTTGGATTTACTGAAAGGTCAGAGTAGAACTTGAAAGATAGGAAGCCTGAGGCTTTCTGAATGGCCACCTGGTGGGGATTTACCCAGATGGGTGAGGTCTTTTCCCCAAGGGGAGAGTGAGGCTCGCAAACTCAAACATCGGGGAGAGCCCGGTGGGAGGGGGCGGGGTGGGGGGCAGTACGGGGCCCAGCCTCGGGGGCCCAAGGCCACTCGGGCCCAGACAGCGTCGCCCTGAAGCTTGAGCCCAGGGTTGCCAAGTGTTTTTAAGTCAGAGGCCACAATTTTTATGTGAATGTCCAGAATATTCGATGTTGGCTCACTTGTTTAAAACACAGCATTTGGGCCACAGCCCGGGTGTCTGGAGGAACCACGGATCTCACTCAAAGACTGCTGGCCTAACCAGAGAGCCTCTCTCGTGTTCCAGCCGCACCAGGAGCCCCACGAGGCTCCTCTGGCCGGAGCGGGCAACCTGGCTCCCGCCACTCACCTTCCCAGGCCCCTCCGGCCAGACTTCCCAGGACTGGGGTCATCTGTGTAGTAGCAGGACCCTTCTCACAGCAGCTGTGACCCAGCAGCCCCCCTCATGCTGCTTTTCTGCTGTCAGGACCTCAACACGGCCCACAGTGAAGTCTTGACTTTCCCCTAGATCCAAGACGGGCCCATCTCCAGTCAATGTGGAAGCCGGAGACCTAGGAGTTGTCCTTGAACCCTCTGTTGCCAAGTCTCACTGTCTCCCTCTCCGACACATACCTCCCTTCCATCCATTACTCCCGAGCCCTCCTGATGTCTTTCATCACCTTATAGGATCTGCCTTCGCAGAGTTAGTGCTTGCGCCTGATTCAAGGCATTTTCTAAATAACCGTTGGTTGGATGAACAAAGAAATGAGCGAATGAATGAATGGGAGAGAAGAGAGCATGAAGAGGCCAAGGAGAACGTTCCATCATTCAGCTGCGTCTCCATTCCCTTGCCTCTTCCTGCTGAAAGCCTAGAGCCCCACCTCCCCAAACCTGTGGTGAGAGGCTCCAGGGACTCCCCCATCCGCAAACATCCTCTTTCCTGCCCCACCTCCAGGAACCAGGAACCGAGGTCACATCTCCCTGCCCAGGCCTCTCCCCCTCCCTGCAGCATCACTGGAAGGCTGGGTCCCGGAGGCAGCATGTGCCCTCACAGGCCCACCGGAGCCCCCTCCCCAAGGTGTTTCTAAGCACAGGAGGAAAGAAAATGAGCCCTTTTCTGGGGCTGGAGCAGCAAGGACTGACCCATTGGGCACTGGCTGCCGTGCTCTCCTCTCTGTGGAGGAAACGGATTTGCAGCAGGACCGAAGCCAAGACAGCGGCACCTGGGGTGGCTCCATCAGTTAAGCATCTGACTCTTGATTGTTGGCTCAGGTCATGATCTCAGAGTCGCGGGATCAGGCCCGGTGTCAGGCTCTGTGCTCAGCAGGGGGTCTTCTTATCCCTCTGCCCCTGGGCTCCTCCCCGCTCTTTGCGCGTTCTCGCTCTCAAATCAATCAATGAATCAATCAAATCTCTCTTAAGAGGGGTGGGGGGTGTGGAGACTGAAGCCAAGAGAGAAGCAGAAGCAAGGGACAGAGGCAGTGCCCAGCCCCAGGGCCCCACGCCACCAGTGCGCCCCCTCCTCCTGTCACTAAAACCCAAGTCTGGCTGCCTGAGTTTCGTCGTCTGTGGCTCGGGAGACTGATACTGACTGGCAGGGAAGATGAGCTTTATTCAGGTGGCTGGTCGCCTGGGGAGAAGGTGGATTCTTGTCCCAAGGTTCCTACCTGGCCCAGAGATTTTAAAAGGGTTTAATCAACTGAGGGAGGACGGGGGTCTGTGGCTTTTCCCACTTACGTGCAGACTCGGTGATGCCCCCTCAAGAGTCATCTTGGTGCTCGGGGGTGCCGTGAGAAGGTCCCGTTCCTCAGGGCCCCTGGGGGCTGGGTGTACAAGACTCTCCTGTTCTCCACAGGGGGAGGGGGACGTCTCCACACGCGCAGAGGGAGGTCAGTGAAGTCTTTTGTGCGACCTTAAAAAGAAAAACCATCTGTTAAAAGATTGCTGGCCTAACCAGAGAGCCAAGGCGGCTTCAAGCAGATGTGCTGGCCTCTGTGGCCTGGGAACGTTCTGGTCCCTGATTCCCCAAGGCCAGTGGTGTGCAAATCTCAAAGAAAGCAAATTGGGGGTGGGGGGCTGGGGGGCTCAGCCATTAAGCGTCTACCTTCAGCTCAGGTCATGATTCCAGGGTCCTGGGATTGAGCCCCTGGGGCTCAGCGGGAAGCCTGCTTCTCCCTCTCCTACTCCCCCTGCTTGTGTTCCCCCTCTCTGTCTCTCTCTTTGTCAAATAAATAAATAAAATCTTAAAAAAAAAAAAAAGCCAATCCCTTCCATTACAGATCAAGGACCTTAGGTCAGCAGGCAAGGAATGCTGTTAACTCGCTTCCCCCTAAGACCCAGTGGGGTGCGGTTACACCCCAGCTCAGGGGACTTGAGGCGATGTCAGACCCCCATCCCAAAGTGCCTGGTGATGCTGGACTAGAGGCCCCCCCGGAACCCAGCAGGGGGGGTATCCACCGGAGCTGAGAAACAGCCCCTCAGGGATCCAATTGTCCCCATTGGGAGCCCCTCACTCCTGCTCCGGGCTGCATGGGGGAAGGCTAGACCCTCATTAAAACACCTGGTCTTGCAAGAGAAACTACGACAAAAAAAAGAGAGGGCAGAATGGTCCTGTGCTAGAAGGAGCAGACCTCTGGGGTGGGAGGAAGCCGAGGAGAGGGGGGAGGAAGGGGGGAGGCAAGACTGTCTTTCCAACCAGACCTGGAGGTTCTGGCTGTGGGTCAAAGCGCCCTCCGTCTCCTCCAACCTGGCCCACCGAGGCCAGCCGTGCGCGCGCACGAGTGTGCCCGTGCAGGCACGCGTGTGTGAGTGTGAGCGTTTAAAGGCTGGAAGCTGGCCATTGGTTTCTAGGATACAGAGCGATGGAGTATAGACGCGTAGGGGGAGGCACAATGGGGCCGGGAAGTAACGAGGGGCCAGGGGCCGGGAAGCCCCACCTTCACTGCCCCCCACCGCCCCCCCAACCCTCCTGCATTTTGTTCAAAGAGCGTGGACAGGGAGTGAGCCCCAAGGTCCAGTCCCCTCATTCACACAGGCGCTCTTTCTCCAGAAGTAAGAATTCCTCATTAAAACGGCCACACAGATACCAGTCGTAAGTGGAAAATGAATCACAGCTTGGCCCAGATTTACAGCAGCCTGAGTCTGCGGAACGTCGTCGATGCCTGTTCTCCAAACATCTCTCTCCCTGCTTGCTCTGACTCCGGGCCAACCCCAGCTTCCCATGAACCCTTCTCAAGTTAGCTTCCCGGGGCGACCAGGTGTCTCCCCCACCCTTAGTGTCAGAAAAATAAAAGACGTTGGTAATAGCATTAATAATGAGCATTCGCTGCTCTTTGGGGGGGGCTGTTGGGGGTGATCTGCGTCCACTCTGTCCTCACGGGAGCCTCATGAGATCAGAACTCTCATGGCCCCCATTTGACAGAGGAGGAAACTGAGGCACGGAGAGGTTAAACTCCTTTCCCAAGGCTTGGGCAGAACAGGGATTTAAGTCCAGGCGGCCGACTCCAGAGTCTGTGTGCATAACCTTTGGGCCACGAGGCCCCTCATTTCAGGAGAATTCACGGGTTTGTTTGAAACCTGGCGGGCGCCGGCTGCTCTGATCGACAGCTGTGCGCTTCTCAACCCCAGAAGCAGAGAAGAAAACTCCCAATTGCACAATGTGTTTGCACACTGCTGCCCAATTCCCCCCACTATGTTTCTGGGCCAGGGATTTTGCCAAAATCCCTGTCCTGCCTTCCCCTCACCCCCAAACCTCCAGCTTGTCCTCGCACCTGCCTAAAATCACTTCTCTGGACCACAGGCTCTGGGGCCTCGGTGGGGAGGCCGGGGAGGGGGCGGTTTGCACCTGACCTTGTTAAAATGTGCCAGCCCGAGGCTGCCCGCGGCGGGCCCGGCCCTCCACAGAGCGTGGCAAAGTTCAGCCTGTTGGAGCGGCCCGAGTCTGATGAGTCTTATTCCGACGGCTGGTTAACATCTTTCCGTTGAATTTTAACATGAAATATCTTTTTGACACAGCAAGGAGAGCGAAGTCCCTTTGGTGTAGGAAGGCAGACGTGCCCGCGCCGCAGGGCACATGAAAGGGAAGCTGCCCAGCGCTCTCCTTGACCTATTTAGAGCGCATTTGTTCAATGGGCCAGAGGCACCAGGTTGGGGGCTGCAGTCAGAGGGGCTGCGGTCAAGGCCGCCGCAGCTCGCACAAGGGGGCCAATTAAAGCCATGGTGCGGTCACCCCCGAGCCCCGGCCACCTGCCCGCGATGGCGCCAAGCCGGCTGCTCGTGGCTGCCCCCGCCCCATAGCAGTGCCCGTGTGGACGATGGCTACGGCAGGTGGCTGCCCTCTGCCTGCCCCTGGGGGTCAGCAGCCTTGAGGCCAGAGCAGAGCGCGCCCCACCGCGGCCAGCGTCGGTGACGGCTCTAGAGCCAGGCCAGGGACCGGAGGCTGGGCTTCTGCACCCCGAGGCCCGCCGGGGCTGGGTACGAGGCAGGGCCGGTGCATGCAGCGAGGGGGGGAAATGGACTATTCTGCAGGTGGATCTGGAAGTCGGCTTGGGGAAAGCCGCGTTTCTGCCCGAGGAAACCTCCCCCTGGGTCTCTCGGCCACACAAAAGTAGAGCTAAAATCTGGTCCAGCGCAAGAGGCAAGCCGGCAGCAGGGAGAGGCAAAGGATCTCCGACCTGAGCACTGGGGGGCTATGACAGGGACTGACTTGAGGCTCCCTCTTGGAGATGGGGGCCCTGGGGCTCAAGGGAAAGAGAGTCTGCAGGAAGGGGCTGCCGATCGGAGAGGAGAGGGACCCCAGGGAGAGGGACCAGGGCACTGAGGCGAGGACGCTTGCCATCCGCCTTTCAGTGACTTCCCAGCACCGTCCTTTGCTACCCACCAGCCTTTGGCCAAGCTCAGAAGTTAAAACCATGGCTACCGGAGCTCGATAGACCTGGGCTGGAGGCCCCATTCTGCCACAGGGTAGCTGTGTGCCCTGGATTCCATGCTCCGAGCCTCATTTCCGCATGAGTAAAAGTGGATATAAGAATGGGATATCCAGGGATGCCCGGATGGCTCAGTCGTTAAGCGTCTGCCTTTGGCTCAGGTCATGATCCCGCGATCCTGGGATCGAGCCCCACATCCGGCTCCCTGCTCAGCAGGGAGCCTGCTTCTTCCTCTCCCGCTCCCCCTGCTTGTGTTCCCTCTCTCGCTGTGTCTCTCTCTGTCAAATAAATAAAATCTTAAAAAAAAAAAAAATGGGATATCTAATTGGAAGGATTGTTGGAAGGATTAAATGAGTTAATACACGGAGGGAACTTAGAATCGTCTCCAACACATAATAAAGACAACGACCATTAGGTACCGGCCCCCTCGCCACCATCATCACGAGATGGTGAGGATCTTCTCAGCTCTCTGGAGGGGGGATTCTGAGTTGAGCCTGCGGCCCTCGTGTGGGGCACATTTGCTAGTGATGAGGACCCTCTCATCCCGGAAACAACTCTGCAAAGTGGGGTCTGTGATGCTCTTTCCACTGAGGAGGAGCTGAAGGTTCGTGAAGCCCTGCTCGCCGGGCCCTGCCCTGGGCATTGTCCGGGGCATGAGGACTCAGCCCTGGCCCTTAGGACACATGGAGCCATTATCTGATGGAGGGAAGAGCTCAAGGCCACTGCAGGGGCAGCAGGGGGGGGGAGTGCTGGTGACAGCGGCCTCCCGGACAGAAGAGCAAACAAGAGGAGACGGCTTGCAGGGCATTTCAGGAACCAGTCGTGTTCTGTGGGGGCTGTGCCCAGGCCCTGGGAAAGAGGCAGCACAGCGAAGGCTCTGAGGGTGCCTTGGGGAGCAGAAGGAGGCTCCAGGCAGCTTGGTCTTGCCTCTGAAGACTGGGGTGTCATCGAAGGCTTTGCACGGGGGTGACACGCTGGAGGCTGGCTGACACCTTCAAAGGGACTAACCCAGAGCGCTCTCCCAGGATAGCCATCCTGTCTTAAAGAATCCAGCCCATGGACAGGAGGGAAGAGGGGGGACCCAGGAGGCAGAAGCAAGCCCAGCTGGCTCTGGCCGCCTCCTCCAGCCACCTGCCTGGATCCCGCCAACCCTGCTAGCCACCTGGGGAATTTGCTGAGTCACCGACAGTAAGCACTCCCGCCTGCCCTTTCTCCTGCCTGGCCTGGAACCAGAGGCACCTGCTGCCACCACAGGACATCAGGGGCTGGGAGGAATCACAAAAATTCCTGCCGCAGGATCGGGCCAGAAAGATGTCCACGGTGCATCCCCAGGTCCAAGAAAAACCCGCGTTAACGAACACGGTGCTCGCACCCGTTTTCAGGCGGTACTCGAGCTCCTAAGAACACCTGATGCTCTCCAAGGCTGGCTCTAGGTGGGGGATGCTGAGCCTTTCCAGGACTCGATCTCCCCTCTGTCTTCGCCCATCTGTCTCACCCTCTGCTCCTCGAAACTATCTTCCCTCTCCATCGTTATCCAAACCACTCGCTTTTGCTGGCTCCTCCTCTTCCCGACCTCTAAAAACTAGAGACCAGGGGCTCCATTTCAGACCTCATCTCTGCAGGGAAAGGTTGCTCCCTAGGTGACCTCACCAGTCCAGGACTCCAAATGCCTTTCAGTCCTAATGATATCCAGGGGATGACCCTCGCTTCCAGCTACATTATATTCAGTTTGCTTCTTTTCATCCCGGAGAAGATCCCGAGCGGGGATGGAAATCAAAAGACGCCTGTGTTCTAAATTTAGAGCTGTTTGTCTTGGGAAAGGCTTCTTTCTCTCTGGGTACATATTTCATTTTTGCTTAGGGGCAAAGGCCTTTCAAAAAGTTCCTATCTGACTCGGAATATCAGCTTCCCCTGTGACCAACTTCTGACCGTAGAGCTACGGTTTAATCCGTTCAAATATCTTGTGAAGTTGCAGTGAAGCAAAGAGGAAAAAGACTCCAGGCAGTATCGAAGGACTCGAGGGATGCAAGAGGTGTCCCCAGAGAGAATGCAAAAGATACGACCCACCCAAGATCCAGAGTCACTCCCAAAGACGGCCGAAAGAGAGAGGACTGAGATCCAGCCCTGAGAGCTGGCAACAGGCGGGACGGCCCCAGCAGCAAACGGTGTGCACCCCATGCTTCTGTCCGGCCATATTTGGGGCCCCCAACCAGATGGCTGCATACGCAAGAACTCATAACTTGCGCCCCCTTCTAGACAGGAAGTCAAGCAAATTCTTAGGACACAAGAATTTGGAGAGAAAAGATCGGGAGAGAAAAGATGGACAACCAACAGGAACCTGAATTCACAAGAGTGTGGGTTTGGAAAGGAAGAGACAGTGTGAATTTTTTTTTTAAAGATTTTATTTGTTTACTTGACAGAGAGAGAGATCACAAGTAGGCAGAGAGGCAGGCAGAGAGGCAGGGGGAAGCAGGCTCCCTGCTGAGCAGAAAACTCCACAGGGGGCTCAATCCCAGGACCCTGAGATCATGACCTGAGCCCAAGGCAGAGACTTAAGCCACTGAGCCATCCAGGCACCCCAACAGTGTGAAATTTTACCTTCCTTTTCAACAGGGCTCCACAGAGATCTGGGAGCACTGACTCTGGTAAGAATTCCCACCCTTTGCACCTGCACCCCGATGTTTATAGCAGCAATGTCCACAATAGCCAAACTGTGGAAAGAGCCCGGATGTCCATCAACAGATGGATGGATAAAGAAGATGTGGTCTAGGGGCA
>JAQQSY010007766.1:0-10270 GCA_028646535.1 Procyon lotor | reverse complement strand
AGAGAGAGAGGAGGAAGCAGGCTCCCCAATGAACAGAGAGCCCGATGTGGGGCTCGATCCCAGGATCCTGAGATCATGACCTGAGCCGAAGGCAGAGGCTTTACTGAGCCACGCAGATGCCCCAAGTTGCAATATCTTGATGCCTCATTTCTACATTTGCAAAATGAAGATCATAATGATACAGCCACCTCCCAGGGCTGCTGTAAAAACATAATGAGACAAATCCTGTAAAAGACACTATGCCTGGCACATATGCTTGGTTAGTACTCTATAAATGTTGGCTTATGTTAGGCAATTTTATTATTTGGATAGGTTTGTTTTTTTTTTCCAACAGATAATTAATTTAGCAGCCGTAACATGCCCTTGGGGAGAAAAGGTGCACAGGTGCGAACCATTTTGTTATTTGGGCACGAAGCAGAACGTCATGTCTGGGGACAAAGGGCAGTCATGAGACACAGCAAATTCCTACAAGGTCCCACATCAGTGATCCTGGCCCGAAGAACCAAAGTTTAGAGTCAGACATTTGCTCAAATCCCAGCCCAGTCCTCACCACTACTGCAGCGTCAGGCAGGCTGGTAAACCTCTTTGCACCCCATTTATAAACTACCAATGATCCCACCTACCGTGCAGTGTTGCTGAAACAGTGGGAAGTAATATGTGCGTAGTGCCGGGCACACTGTGGGTGCTCAGTACACAGAAGATATTATTATTACAGCAGCCTATCAAATTTTATTTAAGTAACAGTTTTCCTCTTTATTGAAGAGCAGTCTGTAAGAATGCTTTGTTTTCTACTAAGCAGAATAAATCCATTTCTTATGAAAACATGACATAAAACTGATGATTCTTTAGTGACAGGGAATTAACCTATGTGTATATATAGGGAAAAAAAATCAATTCTCCAACTGAATGTTCATTATCTTTTTCTAAAGCCTGTTTTTAAATACCGCTGCGAAGCAATTTCACTGTAGAAAAGTTAGAAAATCGGGATTAAATAAAAAGAAGAAAATTTGTTTCCTATAATCCCATTGTACAGAGATAAACTACACATGGCATTTTAGTGTTTGTCCTTCCAGACTGTTATTGTCTACATATAAACATATAAGAAGGAAGGAAAGGAAGGAAGGGAAGGAAGGGAAGGGAATGGAAGGGAACAGAAGGAAAGGAAAATAAAGATGCAGATCCATTTGTAATAATCCCTCACAGCAAAGACCAGGAATTCCATTTCTCTCAGAGTCATCTCAGCCTACACCAGTCTTTGCAAAGAACAAACTGCAAACGCCTAAGAGGGATATTTACTTATTTATTTATTTAGCACATAGGTAAGGGAATTACTTTTAATTAAACAATATCCCAGGCCTACAACCTCCCCAATATGTATAAACCTCCCTGTGATCAGCGACACGTAAGCAAGTACCAGGTACACAAATACACTTCTATTCTGATGCGAGGACTCGATTCTCCAGTACTCAAGCAAAGCAAAGGCGTGATCGACTGTGTCAGCACTCAAATACCACTCCGTGTTTTTAAGGCAAGAGAGGACTCCGATACCCCCAGGAACCAATTAACTGAGCCCTCAGACCCAGAGACACAACCATGTGAGTCCAACAACTACAGTTTCTTTCCTATCATCCCTCCCCGTCCTCACGGGGCCGGGCAGCAGACTTGGGCTGTGCTGGGTGAATGACGGGTCCTGGAGCACTTCCAAATGAGGGATGTGCCTGCTCGCCCACCTTCCCTTGCCCTCCACCTCATCTCCATCTCTGCACTGCCACCCCTCCCATCAAAAAGTACCCCTGAGAAGCCAATTTTCTAATTCCACTCCAGTGGAGCTGAGGTCCCTCCCTGAGGCCGACGAGCACTTAGGATTAATTGTTATTTGCTATGTCGGAGCTATACCGGTGGCCTTGCCCAAGGAAGCCACGGTCAGGGAGTGCTCATACATTTTAATCACCTTCGCTGAAAGGCAGTGCGCTCCTAAAGAGTAGGGAGTGCAGCGAGGAGCATAAAAGACAGGTTGTGGGTTGCTGAAGGAGAAAAGAAAGGAAGATAAAAGGAGCAGGTGGGATGAAGGCGATTTCCACAAGCCAAACAGAGGGAAAGATGCATGATTGGTTCTGATGGAGTCATGAATCAGAAACAGTTTTCCATATCCTTCAGGACACTTTTTTTCCACCCCTCTTACAGTGACAAATAAAATGTAAACTGCTATGCTGCTGATAGGACATTGTTGCACCAACATACCCTCCTGGGCTGAACCTGATGGGACAGGACTCATGTGAGACACGGCACAACCAAGTGGCCATGGGCAACATGACATTAGACGGCAGATCTGCCGGGTGATGGCTGCAAATGCAGAAGATCATCACCAAAAGAGATGACCAAAACCACCCTTCAGAAAGACCTGTCTGCCCACTTCCTCTCCCCAACACACACTCATGTGCGTGCACACATGCGCATACACACACACACACACACACACAAATGGAGAAAGCAGATCTCTGAAGCCATGCAGTCAGAGTGCATACATCCAAAGGAGAGTGCAGGGGCGCCTGGGTAGCTCAGTGGGTTGAGCCTCTGCCTTCAGCTCAGGCCATGATCTCGGGGTCCTGGGATCGATCCATCGGGCTCTCTGCTCAGCGGGGAGCCTGCTTCCCCTTCTCCCTCTGCCTGCCTCTCTGCCTTCTTGTGATATTTCTCTCTGTCAAATAAATAAATAAAATCTTTAAAACAAAACAAAACAAAGGATTGCAGACGTGACTCTCTCCCCCTCCCCCAACAAGGTTAGAAACAGCTGTGTCTGAGCTCAAAGGGGGAAGCCCGGCATCTTTTTACACTATTAGCAATTCAGGCTGCTGTAAAGTTGAAATAAACTCTCCACTAGCACCCAAATGCCCAAATTTATAAATGCAGTCCATTAAAAAAGCCCATCTCACAGCAGCTGGTAATTGCCATCAAAACTGGGGGATTTAGGATTATAAAAAGCTATGTAAGCAATAAACATGTTGTTTAAAAGCTTGAAACGCCTCATCTTGCCACTCCCACCATCCCAGCTGTCACTTTCAGACGCCGCCATTTCCCAAATTCTAAGTCTTGGGCTCACAAGTTTAACACTGTTCATTCTGCACGTTCTCTAACTCTGCGTAGAGCTATGTTCCCATGGAGGACAGAAGCACTAGCCCAGTAGCATCCCAAGTCACGGGAGGACACAGATATCTGTCACCTGATCAGCACAATCATGGGTAGAAAGCACACCCCGGTAGGGGACCGCTTCCCTTTCTCTCCTTGCATCCCCCTCTTCTTCAGAGCTCTGTATTCTGAATCTGACAGGTCCCACAAACAGAGCCAGCCATCAGGTTGCCAACCAGGATCATTCCCGTGTCCTGCTCTGTGCGAGGCACCATCTCCAAGCACCTGCGACAGGTCTCCCCTGACACAGCCCCCCTCGGAGACCCACATCTCCCTGCTTGCAGCTGGTCTGACCTCACCAGACGGAGGCTTCTGATAATTTCAGGTTTCGCTGAAAATTCATCTGCTTCTTGGATCTCTTCCTAATTAGGGTTCTTTTCTAATTAATCTAGAGCTAGCTTCTATCCCCTAGGACCTGAAGCCATCCAATCACCCCAATTAATGTACTTACCTGCAGCCCCACTCCTAACGTTTGCAGAACCTGGGGCGAGAACACAAGCGGAGCCCCACAGGCCACAAATGTAAGTATTTCGAAGTTATAAATTAAGCTGACAAGTTACTAAAATATGTTCTATCCTCTCTTGATATGGATTCCTTCATAGTGACCTAGCAGGCCTGTTTCAGATACAGAATTCTCACTCTGGCCCTCAGTACCCTGCTGGCCCTACCTGCTTTTCTCACACTCAGTATCAGTTCTATCCCACACCCCTCAAGACCCTATAGAAATGGAAGTGCTGAGCTGTGTATATAATTCCTTCCATCTCAAACAGCCACTTCTATCTCATCCCTTTGTCATAGTCTGCCCCAGGGAAGACCGAATGAGGCCCACACAGGCCATGGAGGCTGACATGGACAGGGAATTCCAGGGTCCTGAATACCCAGAGCATGGTGCAGATTCTACACACCTAGTAGAGAAGGCAGAGGCACTGGGTGGACCCTGGACCTGCATATCCCCTGCCCCACAAAGAAGTGAGCCCAAGAAAGGTCAGAGAGGGTTTCATACATGGGTCTCATGTTCATAGGCATACGCCGTTCCTCTTTCAAAACCTAGTTTAGAAGAGATCACCACCTCCAGGAAGTCTTCCCTGACCACCCCACTACCAAAATCCCAGAGGCTCAATGAATGCTTATTAGATGAATGCTGTGGAAACACCTAGATGAGCATGGATTACCTGTAATACAGACTGAACTTGTGTTTATCAGTCTTTTCTCCCAGTAGAGACTTAAATCCTTATGGGCAGAGGCCACATTAAACTAAAATGCCTTGAAGTCCTGGGTGTGTGACTGAGTATGTAGGAACCAGGGTTCCAAGCTGAGAAGCCTGCTGAATTAGGCCTCCTCCTGGCTGAGCAATCCAGATGCTTTTGTAACAGGATATTAAAAGCTGCTTCTCGGGTCTCAGAATTATCGCTATTCCACAAGGCAAAACCACTCAACAGATGCCAAGAACCATCTTGGCAGGACCTACCAAGAATCTGAGTTGCCCGTTCTGCCAGCTTGAGCCCACCACTCACCTCCAAACTCTCTAAGAGAAGAGAGGACAATCTACTGGGAAGGGGCCAAGATATTTTCTTCAGAAAGTTATCAGAGTGCAGCGTATTCCGACACACCCCACCCCTTCCCATGGAGAGGGGTCTGAAGTTCTTCCTTCACTTGGAAAAATGAGAAGCCTTAGCCACAGGAGCCCCAGAGAACCCCCGAAAGGACCTCATGATGAGCCAACAATTGTGCCTCTGCCAACCCAGAGGGTCCGCATCAAACTACAGTATCAAGGGAGATCATTCCTTACCCTTGAACCTTGACCTCTTGCTCCCCCATCCCTGATTCCCTTCACTACAACAACCAAGGGAAGGATGAAGGAAGCAAGAAGTAGAGATGAAACCCGTTACACATCTCTCCTCCCCAGACCGAGGCAGGCCTATCTCGGAAGGGGGAAAAGATTTGTTTATTTAGTTTTAAGACTGATTTATTTACTCAAAAGAGAAAGACAGTTCATGAGCAGTAGGGGCAGTGGGAGAAACTCCCTGATGAGTGGGGAGCCCCACATGGTGCTCTATCCCAGGACCCCGAGGATCATGACCTGAGCTGAAATCAAGAGCCAGACGTTCAACCAATTGAGCCACCAAAGGCCCCCCTAGGGATGGGAAAATGTTTTAAATCAGGTGTTTTATATTAGATTTTTGACAATATTTTTTAAAATTGGATTTTGATGGTAAAAAATTGGACCAACTTTTTTAATACCTGGGAGAAAAGTCTATTTGCTTATTATCTGAGAGTGGCTAAAAAAGCTAAAGGATTAAAAGGGAAGGATAGAAGAAAGAGCAAAGTTGTTTCCAACACGCACCCTAAAAAGTTCAACACGTTCAACAGACCGGTGTATTTTCATTACTCGTGGATATAAAATACCTAGGTTGCTAGAGACACACATGGACCATTACGACATTCTCATGACCCCCACCTCCACACAGCATCAGCTGCCCTTGGGGGGAAAATAAATTAGGCCATCGATTTGAGTTTCATGAGATTGAAAAAGTCATTTGGTCCCCTGCTCAAATTATAAGTAAGCTATTAAACTGACTTTAGTTTCTCCTCTTTTCATTTTAAATCCACATATATCATGAAGACTATCAGCCAGCTAAAGGGGAGTCCCCTTGGTCAGTAATTGAATACCTTTATCTTCCCTGTAATTCATTGGTCTTCCACTTTTCCTAAGAGATGTCTTCTTAATATGACCATCATTCACAAATCCAACCACTGGTAAGCTGGTGAACATTTCCTCCACTGATAATATAAAACACAATAGTGTTTCAGTTGAACATATCTGTGAACAAGAAACTTTTTGCTCTCTAAAATCTGGAAGACCTCGTTGATATTTTTCTCCTACTGCTTCCAATATGTATCATGCAGAATGAACTCTAAAGAAATGAAGATAAGAGGGGCGCCTGAGTGGCTCAGTGGGTTAAAGCCTCTGCCTTCGGCTCAGGTCATGATCTCAGGGTCCTGGGATCGAGCCCCGCATCAGAGTCTCTGCTCAGTGGGGAGCCTGCTTCCCCCTCTCTCTCTGCCTGCCTCTCTGCCTACTTGTGATCTCTCTTCCTCTGTCAAATAAATAAAATCTTTAAAAAAAAAAAAAAAAGGAAAAAAAGAAATGAAGATAAGTATACCAATTAGCATAGAATTAAATAAGAGTCTTGTAACTTCTGTGATTTTTCCAGAAACTTCTGTACATTTGGAAAAGGCTCTCAGAAGCATCACATTTTCAAATAACTCTTCTGGCCACCCCTAAAGTATGCAGAAACTTTACACTCATGAAATCATTTCAGATATAGCATTTTTCTGATTATGATCCTAACAGAACCAAACCAACTGGAATTCCACCATGAAGTCAATTAAAATACCCAAACGCCATAAGCCAGCCAAGAAACTAATATCAAAATGTATCTATAAGATTTCTTTAATCCCCACAAGAAGCCTTCTTCCCTTCTGACTTTCCATGGTGGTGTTGTCCAAACTAATCTTCTGTAATGATGGAAATACTTGATATCTGTGCTGTCCAGTACAGTTGCTATGTAAGCCACAGGTAACTAGTGGACATTTGAAATGTGTCTGGCAAAATTAAGGCACTTAATTCTTTTTTTATTTATTTTTTTTTAATTTTAGAGAGAGACAGAGTGTGCACAAGGGGGTAAGGGCAGAGGAAGAGGGAAAGAATCTTTTTTTTTTAATTCAATTAGCCAACATATAGTACCTTATTAGTTTTAAATGTAGTGTTCAATGATTCATCAGTTGCATATAACACCAAGTTCTCAACACATCACATACCCTCCTTCATGCTGATCACCTAGTTACCCCATCCCCCAGCCACCTCCCCCTTCTGCAACCCTCAGTTTGTTTCCCAGAGTCAAGAGTCTCTCATGGTTTGTCTCCCTCTCTGATTTCTTCCCATTCAGTTTTCTTCCCTTCTCCTGTAATCTTCTGCACTGTTTCTTATATTCTGCATATGAGTGAAACCATATGATAATTGTCTTTCTCTGATTGACTTATTTCACTTGTAAGACAAAGAATCTTAAACAGGCTCCATACCCAGCATGGAGCCCCACGTGGGGCTTGATCTCATAACCCTGAGATCATGACTTGAGCCAAAATCAAGAGTCTAATGCTTAAGCAACTGAACCACACAGGTGCCTAAGGCACTTGTCTTTAGTTTAATAGTCACATGTGACTCTTTGGTAGTCATATGTCTACCATTTTGGACAGCTCAGTTCTATAGCATATATTATTGTTGGCAATCTAGAGAATTCCCCTAGAGAATGAGTCGTTGGGGCCAATCTTGCTTTCTGGAAAACCAAGCAGCGACTTCTAAACTTTTGTTTTGCCAAGTGGTTTTCAAACTTTAAATCAGGAATTCCTTTTTGTCTTACTTCTCCTTTCTTTTCAAAAGATATTTCTTCTATGACAATGTCACTGCTTTCGACATTTGGAAGGATGTCTTTCTAAAATGGTTTAAGGAAAAAAGGCAACACACCCATATTACCTTCCTAAACAGCATCTACTGAGCATAATTTAATTTTTCCTGCAGGCCTCAGGGTCATCTTTATGAACACAGGCCATCAGACTCAGAAGAAACACATCAATTACTACAATGCACCTTAATGCAATGAAGTCCTCAGGGTCACTGGGCTCAGCGGGGCTATTTAAACCTACCCCAGGCACAGATTTTTATAGTTTTCTGTCACATCTGTTGCCTAGCTATTAATGTCAAGCCCTATTACTGTCAGAGTGTCTGCCTATACTTATTATTGCCTACCGTGTTCAAAAAGGTAGCTTGTGTCGGTGGTAGCCTCTTGGACCATCTCATTCTGGCCCCTGATTTGCTGACATTCCAAGGATGTTAGAACTGGAGTTGGTTAGAAATGTTTGTAAAGTAAGAATATTTAGGGCATAAACAAGGGTGTGAAGAGTTCTCAATAAACTTTAGTGTGAAGGCCTGGACCTCCTGAAATCTAATTCATCAGCTCAGAGTCTCTTCTGAGCTTCCTTCTTGGTGCCAGGGAGACAGCTTCCATAATAGCTGCCTTCAGATAGGCCAGGCCTTACTTTTTTTGCTACCAGAAGGGAACTTCCTCTTGCCCTTAATTATTTACCCTTTTATTCAGTGTTACTGATTTCCCCAAATAGAATATAAACAATTTCATAACAGAAGAATCAAAACCTGGCGGAATAAAGGAAGGAAAGAAATGTGCTATTCTTATTTGTATCCCTTATAAGTATTTTGCCCAGCACTATTCACAGAGGAAGGATCAACTGATGGTGAATGAAGTAATAATGTGTTTTGCTTTTGAGTTTATTTCCATATAGTTCAAGCATAATAAAATTAGTTTCCAAAAGCAAACATACTCAAAGCAGAAACTGCAGATGTTCAACAATGACTTGAGTATTAATATTACTTTGCTGTTTTTATCTTGTTAGGAATTTGTTTTTTTAATTAATTTATTTATTTGAGAGAGAGAGGGAATGGGGAGAGGGGCAGAGAGAGACGGAGAGAGAGACTCCTCGCTGAGTGTAGAGCCAGATATTGGGCTTGATCTTACAACCATGAGATCATGACCTGAGCTGTAATCAAGAGTCAGACTCTCAACCTACTGAGCCACCTAGGTGCTCCTGATTTGTTACGAATTTAAACTGAACTTAATATCCACTTGGTCCTATTAAGTTATATCTACCGTATGATTAGAAGTCAGATACCTCACACAACTCCTGCTTTGTAATCTCAGGAAAGTGACCGAGAAAGATACTAGAATTCCTTAAACAAAACAGAAATGAACCCAGTACCCTTGGAGCATCTCCCCAGCATCCCTGAGTATGGGGGAGCAAATGCATCTCTGATTCTTTTTTTTTTTTTTTTTTTTTCTGATTCTTGATACCATATTTCTATTAACGTGGCCTAGGACAGAACCAGTCTTTTGAGCAGCCCTATCACACCACTGACTCATACTAGAACTCACCATCCACCTAAAGCTCCCCCTTCAACAGTCTTACTTTAATAACTATTGTCTTCCATTTCCTACCCTTGTCAGTCATCCTAAGATTTGGAGGAAGCTGAAACTAAAACCCTCTCCAGAAAAAATTCAGAGACCACCCCCCATCCCGGCAGATGTTCTTTTCAGAAATATAACTCCCCCATGAAACCTCAAAAGTTCACACCTCTGCAATTCACTGACACTCTCAGAATCCCACTTGCTTATCTATTTGCAAGGATCTAGTGACATTTGCAAGGATCGAGTTTCAACCTGAAAGAGCAATGCTATGCTAAGTGTGCCACTCTGAGGATACAGGAGGCTTCCCAGGAGCTAATCAGATCCATCAAAAGAATCTTAAAGGTACAAGTCCAGCTGGAGAGGTTCCCTTTTAAGCTTGTGTGTGAGTATATCCTAGCCAGGTCTGAGTCACCAGAATGGGCAATAGGAAGCATGCAGGAAAAACTGCTTCATAAAAACTGTTAGAGGTGTTGACCCCAATATCCATCACACTTACCCCAGCCTCCAAATCCTTGCAAAAAAGGAAGATCCACAGAGGAGAGAAGACACTCACAGAAGGATGAGCAGCCCTCAGAGAAATGCTCAGTGAGCTGACTATTGGTCAAAAGATAAAGCCAGCTTATCACCAGCCAATCACTACCCGGTTTCTAGAGCAGGAAAAAGATGGCACAACCTTCCTTCCATGGTGGGGGTGGCTATGATGGGCATCTCCCTTTTTGTACTGTTTCTTCCCAGCTTTTGCCAACCTCTTAGGTAGGAGAAGAAGGAAAGGACAATGGAGGGATTGAGAGAGCTATTAAATGAAGACTATTTTTAAAGTCCATAGGTTTGGGAGCTTATCATTTTCCTTTCCTTGTGGTCTTGATTTAGAAGTAGCATAGGGGTGCTTAGCTGGCACAGTCGGTTAAGTGTCCGACTCTTCGTTTTGGCTCAGGTTGTGATCTCAGAGTCATGAGATGGAGCCTCGAATCAGGCTCCACGCTCAGTGCAGAGTCTGCTTAAGATTCTCTCTTCCTATTTGGCCATTTGCAACGACGTGGATGGAA
>JAQQSY010007765.1:0-10271 GCA_028646535.1 Procyon lotor | reverse complement strand
TGAAAAGGCCGAGTCATCCTCCTCTCGGGTAATATTTTCATGGAAATTTAAATCATCTACTGTTGGCCGCGTCTTCTCGGAGATAAATAAGCTCTCCGTTCGCTGTGGCCAGTGAAACACGCGCACATGGATTTTATATCTTATTTTAAAGGGTCGGTTGGGAGCTTCTGGCTTCCTCTAAGGTAATTCAGTTTTGGACAAGACTGTTCCCGTGTCTCTCCAGCTCGCCCCGTGCGCACACGTGTGTGCACACACACACGTGGACACACAGAGACTCTCACACAGGTGCACACTCACCAGCTCGCCCCGTGCGCACACGTGTGTGCACACACACACGTGGACACACAGAGACTCTCACACAGGCGCACACTCACCAGCTCGCCCCGTGCGCACGCACGTGTGCACACACACACGTGGACACACAGAGACTCTCACACGGGCGCACACTCACCAGCTCGCCCCGTGCGGACGTGCGTGTGCACACACACACGTGGACACAGAGACTCTCACACAGGCGCACACTCACCTGACCTCAGGGGTCCTCATGTTCTTGCCCACGTTCCGTCCATTCCCACATTTCGGGCCGTGCTGGGTCCCGCAATGACGTGGGCCCTGCGCTCATGGAGTTTCCAGCCCCACGAAGGAGCCAGACTGTCAACAAGCAAGTACACGGCTGGTTACTTCACCACAGTGGTGGGGAAAGCTAAAAAGAAGGCTGTTTTCCTCCCTATCAGCCAGTGAACAACTCATTTATAATGAATGTTCCCCCATCAATTCATTCTAATGATGCTATATTTCACTTCTATAATTAAATGGGATTGACTTGGTAATTTACACCCTGGGTTTTACCAGAAAAACCCACAAATCTTATTGGCCTAAGAGCATCTCAGGAAAGTCAGAGGGCTTCAACAGTAACTGAGACATGGGCTTTTCCATACACATTTTTGAATGGTGGTGGAAGAGCAAAGCAGTTCCAAATGCAGTGCAGACGGCTGTGTGAAGAGAGAGGGACGCCGGTGACGCCCACGCCCCATAACCCTGCCAGGTTCTGCGTGCACATCTCCAGCTTGCGGACCCCTGGGGCCCAAGGACAAGGACCTCCCTGATCACCCCCGCTCAGGCCACACACGAGTCTGCATGTGACGTCACTGCTTCCCGCCCGTCCCCCCGACCCACTTGCTCACCCCCAAGCGTCTTGCCAACTCGGTGGTTCTCCCCAGCACAGATGTGTCCCCCAGCTCCCACTTCCCAAGGGGTGAAGGTCAAGTTTGTTTGTGTGGCATTGGATGCCCTCTAGAAAGTTTGCAAAGAAATTGGCTGGGGGGTGGGTACACTTCACCGGAGAGCCCTTTGAGCCCTTTGAGTCCTGAATCTTTAATTAATTTATGAAAAATAAATGAAGTTAAACAAAGAAGAGAAGAACATGTCAGCTCTTCTAAAGATCTGCCAAAGGGGTTTTGTGTGGTCCTGAACAGACACGGGCTTGGGGGGACGAGGAACAGTGGGCTACTGGCAGCAGGAAGAGCCTTGTAGAGAAACCCTCACCCCCCACGAGAAGGCCCGCTGCATGTGGCCTTCGGGCTGCATGAGGACGGAGGACCCACCACCGTGGGAGCTGTGCTCACTGAGCTCAATTGCTTAATCTTTGGGTTTAAGGGGGCATCCAGGGAGGAGCCACAGACGCGGCCCACCCTCTGACTGCGCCTGAAAGAATCATAAGACAAAGCGATGAGTCCCCAGAGGGACAGGAAAGTCAGGCTGCAGAATTTCCTGGCTCTCCTACGGGAAGAAGTCCCACAAGAAAAGCTCACCCGACTCTTCCTCACCACAGGAGCAGACTCCGGCCCCGACCCCCATGGAATGGCCGGAAGGTCATCATCGCCCCATGATTTAGAAACTCAGACTCTCCCCAGACCAGAGACTGCGCAGCAGAACCCCTGCCAGGCACAAGCTGTCTCCCGGGGTGGGGGGCTGGGCAAAGTCTGTTCCCTGCGACCATCACGTGCCCCCCCTTTTGGTAAATATTTGTACATCTTTAAAAATACATAAAAGTTATGAAAAATAATACAGCAAAAATGTGCACGAATTGCCACCTAGAATTTTACAATATTCCCTACGTTTCTTCTTGGTTCCTTGTTTTAAGACAATATCCTCTCGGGAATCTAGGACTGACGGCGGGGCTGTCCGAAGGCCGCCCTCAGCTGTCAGCTCTGGGGGGCACTGCCTCACCTAAAGAGAACTGCCTGGTCCTCGGGTCCCACTTCCTTCCCGGGAAAGCCCACAGCCAATGGCTAATGAGGACGGGATGCAAAGACCCCCGCTCCGGGCAACTCTGAAAGGTGTCCCCGTTCTGGCACGTGCCGCGGCAGGCGGCTGGGTCTTTGCTGGGCTCATATCACCACTCACTTCTCCCTTGGCCATGGTCACGGTGCCGACCCCCGGAGCCACCCCCTAAGAAGTCCTGCAGATCCTCCCTCTCTGATCTCCTGCTGCTCTAGAAAATCCAACAAGAGACAAAAATATTGCAGATGCAGTAAAATCCCCTCTGTAACAGTCCCTGGTCCCATTCCCTTCCTCGTCTTCCCACAGGCAACAACAAATAGAAATTACATGTTTATCCTTTGTGTTCGTGTCTTACTGTCTTTACTGTACATACCTGTGAACGATAGAGAGTTTGTGTGTTTTTTTAAAGAAAACACAAATGACAAACTCTACTTTCATTCTACAACTTGCTTTTTTATTCAACATTGCTTTTATGATCTGTCAAATTAATGCACCGTTGACTGGGTTCAATCATTGTTATTTCTGTCACGCAATCTATATCATAAGTACATCAATGGACTGTAGTAATTCTGCTGTCAGTACTGCTGTCTGTATTAGTCCTGCCGTCAGTGGACATTTAGACTGCTTTTCAGATTTATTGCTTCAGGCAAGGCTGCAGCCAGAAACACTGAGCACATCTTAGGCTGCGCATGCCCAGAGACAGGTGCCGGGTGATGCCCGCCCACAGCCACACTGCTCTGCAGGGGATTGTAGGAGCTTGTACCCAAAAATACTGCCCCCCCCCATGTCCACGGCCACACTTAGTCTTAACCAAGTACTTCTGGTCTTCTGGGTGTAAAATGGCATCTCACTGTGACCCGAACTTCCAGAATTAGTACCAATGATGCTTGGTGGAATTTACAGATGGAAGAGAGGAAAATGTAGGTATTTAACCCACAATATTGACTCACCACTCTTTTCTTGAGTCTAATATATGCACTAATACCAAATCTACTGCAAGAAATGACTTTGCTACGTCCTATAGGGTTTCCTATCTAATGGGAACATCACCGTTTATCCATCCAACACAGACTCGCTGAGCACCAACTGTGCACTGGCCATCCTTCTGGGTGCCAGGGATATAAACTTCTAAATACTTTATAAAGACCATGGAGACAGTTTGGTCTCTAATCATAAGAGCATTCTTGTTCTCACATATTTTTATTACCAGATTCCAAATGTGCTATCTTAAAAGCAGAGAACACTTTATGTGTATTTACCAACTCTTTGGAATTAGAACTAGTCTCTTTTGTTCCCTGGCTCCTGACCATTATAAATGTACTTCGGGTAAAGAAAAGGATATGACTTTCTGTATGGAGAATGTAACCATCGCTGTGTCTGTATCATGAAAAATTTAACTGATTCCCCCAGTTTTCGTCTGGTTGGTCCAATGCTAGAAGAAGTGTCTTAGTCCCGTGCACCGTTAGTGAGACGCTAGGCTTATACCAGTGTTCCTCCTAATTCTTCCCATGGGTGCCCTTTTTATTTTGAATCTCTGCTAGTAACGCACATGTAATTTCATCATTACTGTAGTTCTGTTGATTTCTCCTTTTATTATAGCTCCTCAAAATTAACTAAAAATATAATGAGATTCAAATCAAAGAACTAACCAGTTTTTGGAGTGAATTTAGCAGCAGATATCAAAATTTGTTTACTTATTCAAGAAATATATTTCCGTATCCACAACATGCCAAGCACTGTCCTGGGCGTGGGTCTGGATCAATGAGTGACACAGATACGGTTCCTTCCTTCAAGGTGTCACTAAGAGAGTGGACTATCACCAAAACAAGCACAGATTATATTTAATACCAAACAACAGGGTCGCAACAGAAGTGCACTGGAGGGTCAGAGAAGACTGCTCCATGGAAACGACGGACAGGCTCTGACCTAAAAAATATGTACAGGGTTAGTGAGGTAAAGGCTGGAGATGGAAAGAGGTAAAAACTGTTGCGTTTTGGGAATGATATGATTGTGTGTATGCAAAATCCAAAACAACCTACACATGAATTATAAAAGCCAGTAGGATGCTTTACCAATTCAAAGTTGTATCGTATCAATTGTATTTCTCTATTCCAATAACAAAAAGATGTGACATGAGTATTTGAAAACAATAATAGTACTAAAAGTCATCAGGTACAGTATCAGAAAAATCCAACAAAAGGTGTGTCAGAACTCAATGGAAAAAAGTAAAAGCTTAAAGATAAGGAAGAAAAGTTAATGAGAAGATGCTATTAAGTTGACGGTTCACTAATCCATTAGTTCAGCACAATGCCTATCGAGACCTCTATGTGTGGAATTGGCAAGCGCTTCACAAAGTCAGTACCCAATCAGCAGACAGACAAATGAAAACGCCCTGCATTCCACTGGTAGTCAGGGAAATGTACCTGAAAAGCACCCTACAGGATGGCCCAAATTTGAAAGACCGGTAACACCGAGCATTGATGAAGATAGGGAGCAACTGGAACTCACAATCACCGCTAATGGGAGCATTAACTGGTTCAACTGATTGGAAGACTATCTGGCAGAAGACATACAAGCCCTGTGACTCAACAATTCCACATGTAGATAGTTCCGCGAAGACAGGCACACCCGTGCACACTAAGACATATGTACAAGAACATTCATAGAAGTGTTAAAAGCAATAGCCCCATCTGTAAATGACCCAATGTCCACTGACAGGAGACTAAACAAAGAAACCTTCAAACTGTGGCATATTTATACAACGTTCTGCTGTTTAGCAATAAAAATGCCCCCACGGCAAGCCCAGTGAGCACAGATAAATCTCAAAGACATCATTTGGAGCAAAAGAAGCCAGACACAAATGAACACAAATTATGGCATTCCATTGACATAATGGTCAAAGCCAGGAGAAATTAAACTCTATTTGTCAGAGATGCATAATTAGGTATAAAGCCTACAAAGAAAATCAATCAAGGAAGTACCATAACATTCAAGATAGCAGCTACATGGTAAGAGTATGGTTAGGGATTCTGGAACACTGAGAACGTTTTAGTCCTGACCCAGGTAGAGGCAATAAAAGGGTGTGTTTCACTGTAATTTGTTGTGTGTTGTTGTTTTTTGGAGAGAGACTGGTGGCGGAGGGGCAGAGGGAGAGAGAGAATCTCAGCCAACTCCCCGCTGAGCATGGAGCCCAACGTGGGACTCCATCTCATGACCCTGAGGTCATGACCTGAGCCGAAACTCAGAGTTGGATGCTCACCTGACTGACTCACCCAGGCGTCCCCCGCTGCAATTTGTTAATCTGTATATGCATTTTGTTTCCCTCTCTTGTGTCTGCCATAGCTCACCACACAAAAGGAAAACCACCACCACTGTGAATACTATACATGAAGCTTTAAAGAAATGGAAAGAGAGCCTGGAAGATAGAGCAGGGGGGACAGATCTGAAGCAGGAGGGAGCTTGTGCCATGAGGGTTGGAAAGGAAGCCAGTGGGACGGCTGCAGCAGGGCCAAGGGAGGGGGCAGTGCAGAGCACGGGGGGCAGAAGCATCATATGAGGAGGCTTCTCTTATTCCAAGTACAAGGGGAGCATAAGAACATATTTTTCTAGATTTTTCAAATAGTACAGTCACACGGAGAGAGAACCTAGAGTGCTGGGTGTTAAGACGTATCCCGAAAGCATGATAACTGAAACCATTTGAGTACATTACTGAACAGGCACTTATTTGCCAGCTACCATATGCAAGGCACTGCTCTGACTCCTGGGGACGAAGCCGCAGAGCTCACACTCTAGAGGGGTGATAGGCGATAGGATGGTGAATTTATTATCAGTTTGGCGGGGCCACGGGTGCCCAGACATGAACTCAAGCATTATCCTGCGTCTGTCTGTGAGGGTGCTTCCAGATGAGATTAACATTTGAAGCCGCAGAGTGACTAAAGCACATAGCCCTCCCCAACGGGGTGGGCCGCATCCAATCAGTCGAAGGTCTGAGTAGTTTAAAAAGTTGACCCTCCCTTGGAACGAGACCCTTCCTGGGCCTTGAACCTGCAGCTTTTGGACTGGAGTGACAGCCCCAGCTCCGGGGGTCTCAGGCTTTCGGACTCAGACTGGAACTAGACCATCTGCTCTCCTGGGCCTCCAGCTTGCTGACTTCAGATCTTGGAGCGGGTTAGTCTCCAAAATTGGGGACCGAATTCTTTATAAGAAATGTTTATGTTTCTCTGGAGAACCCTGACTAATACAGGCAATAAACAAAAATAAATAAGTAAATACTAATACATGGGTAAGATGATTTCAGTGTGCGTAGTATGACAAGAAACATTAAGCCAAAGTCGAGAGGGACTGAGAGAACCTGCTGCCTTTTCCAGGGCAGCACGGGTAGCTTCTCCGTGAAGCAGACACCTGGGGACATCCAAGCACACACTGAGGCAGAAGGAACCACAGGGCAACGACACATGATGAGCAGCACGACACAGGCAAGAATTTCGAACATGGCAAAGGTGGCATTTCGGGGAAATTCGGGGAAAGGTTCGGCATTCAGGGATGGATGGTCTACTCAGCAAACAGCTCTGGGGAAACTGGCTGGTAACTGATTGAATAATGTCTCTCCTTTTCAAGCAAAACAGTATTAATCACCTACAAGTCGAAGATTTAAGTGCAGAATGTAATAACAAGATCATCTGGAAGGTGCTAGAGAGACTGTCTTCTCTCACAGTGGAAAACAGTCCCAGAGAGGCCCAGAAGAGGCAGTGTGCAGAGTGGTCAAGGCAGATCTCCAGCGTCTGGAAAACCCCAGCGGGCTTTGGGCAAGTTACTCAATGTTTCTGGACCAACAGGAGGATTGGATACCAGGACTCTCAGCCCACCCTTCCTGCTGGGTAAGACCACCGAGTACCCCGCAACGTGCAAGGGGAAAACCCATTAAGGGAGGAATATAAAATAAACCTCAAAATGACATTTCCTCCCCATTTTCAACATGGAAACAATAATAAAGCCCACCTCGTGGGGCTGGGGACAACTTGCTTGACCAGCTAACCCACAGAAACTATTTGCAGAGTAAATCAGTTAATATATTTAATGAATGAAGTGCTCCAAAAATCAGGGAGGAAAAGATACAGAAAAGTGAACATGAACAGTGAATGGACGAAAGAACACAAGTGGAAGTGAGAGCGTGAACACGTGCCCCTGCTGGTTCAGTTTTGGGGCAGCAAACACAGATTAGCCAAAGTTCTAGAATCACTGCGAACCTCAGACGATCCCCCCCCCCCATTCAGAGCTGGGCTGGGAATCACCGTGGTGGGTGCATGAGGGTCTTGCTTTGGTAGTATCACCACAGTTCACAGGTGTGCAGAAAGGCCCAGAAAGGAGACCCAGGAGGCTCAGTCGTCCGGGCCTGGCCTGGCCTTGGAAATGCCCCAAGACTCCCTTGACAAGAGGTAAGTGGTTTTGTTTGTATTGTTTTAAGCCACCCTGTGTTTTAGATCCAGATTCTTTAAAGAAGAAATATTGTCTCCGAGATCTGAAGTAGTGGCAAGAGCTTGGTGCCTCTTCATTCTAAAAGGATCACCTCCAGAAATATCTTCGTATTAGGGGCATTGATTTTTCCGAGTCTCTCATATCTTTGCTGAAAGGCTTTCCTCCAGGAGCTGATATTTCCGCACTGATGTCCTGACATGAGATCAACAGGTACCTCGCTGGGCACTGACTCTATCAGGAGCAATAAACTGCAGGCACATCCCCAGCTAATAGAAATTGCCTCCCAGTTCTGTGCCCGGATTGTGATTCCAGACGCCTTTCAGCCGAGCCTCTGCAGGGCAGCAGCACTCAGCTCCACGCCTGTTGAAAACTTATTTCCACAAAATGTGTTGCAAGGCTACCTCCTGCTCCCTGACCCTCATTAGCATCAAACTTGACAAAGATCGGGCTGCCCAGGTACCTTGGACAGCGGTATTATCATCCTACACACTTGTTCATTTCTTTCCTTCTTTGCTGAGGAAATTACTCGTGGTTCTACAGGATCATAAACATTATGACAATGAAAGGAAAAAACAAGCTGAGAATTTTCTGTGTGACCTCACACGGTTGACACATCTATTTAGATCTCGAAATTAAAACTGCGTGCCTACAAAGTCCTCAAGGATATGGCAAAGGACACCACGGGGCTACATTTCATGATAGGAAAGCATTCCGTCCTGCATATATTATGTCATATAAAAATAAGCTCCTTTTTAAAAAGTAAGTCACCAAAATTTATTAATCACTTACTGTGTGAGAAGCATTGTCTGAGGACTGTAACAGCAGGTGGAATACAGAGACAAGGAGCGCACAAGCTTGTCTCCCACGGCAATCACAGGCCGGCAAGAGAAGCCTGTGAACAATGAAACTTCACTAAATGCCAGTACCAGGCAAATGCCTTAAAGATTACGTGGAAAATTATGGAAGCCAAGGAAATGCAGCAATTAACTATGACAGAAAAGGAAGATCTGAAGGGCGACGTGGGCAGAGGGAGCGGGCAGCAGCTCTCCCAACCCTGTTCTCCACAGCCTCGCTGTGGTACCCCTGGCGACCTGGAGAGCCCAGGGCTCCATGCTGGATGTCCCCTCCCCTCCAGCCTCACTGCATCCTGCCTCCCCATCCACCTCTCCCCACCCCATGGCCACTGGCCTAACTTCTGGTCTCCATCTCCTCCCACATGGACTGGCCCCTGCCCCGAGTCTGGTTCCCCTGACCACACCAAAGTTGGACTACATTTTAGAAACACAAGTTTGGCCATGTCACTGTCTGAACTAAAACCTTCAATGGTGCCATACTGCCCTTAACATTAAGTCCACAGTTCTTAAAAGGCTGGAAAAGTCTCTCCCTTCTCTCTTTGCTCATGTCTAAATCTTTAGCATCACTCAGCTCTTTGCATGAGCCCTGCTTTGTTCTAGAACCCTCTCCCCCACCTCATCCGCTGGCTCTACTCCATCCCATAACATCTCTTTCCTGTCTCACTGTGGAGATCACATCCTCTGTGACCCCACATCTGGGTCATGTGGCTTCCTGCTTCTGTCTGCCATACCCCCAACTCTTGACTTACCAAGTGACTCCCCACACCATATTACAAGTGTCTGTCAGCTAGACTAGGGCTCTGGGGGGGCACAGACAGTGTCTGCTCAGGCCACCATCATCATCTCCAGCACCGAGCATGGGCCCTGACCCACAGCAGGGGCTCAGTACGTGTATATGGATGAGACAAGGAAGGAAAGTCTTCCCACTGTCCTGTCTGTGAAGCATCAGAGTGACAACTAGAAGACAGTGGGAAGGGGTATTCAGCAGCCCATCTAGGCTGCTAGAACAAACGACCACAGACGTAGTGGCCAACACACAGCAGGAAGGCATTGCTCCCAGTTCCAGAGGCTGGGAAATCCAAGCTCAAGCTGCCAGCATGGCCACCTCCTATGGGCTTCTACTTCCTGGTTCACAGACACTGTCTCACCATGTCCCCAGTGGTGGAAGGGGTGCTGATCTCTCCGGAGTCTCTTCTATGAAGCACTGATTCTGCTCAGGAGAGCTCCGCCCTTATGACTTACGCACCTCTGAAAAGCCTCACCTACTAACATCACCACACTGGGCATCAGAATCTCAACATATGAACTTGGGGGGGGACACAAACATTCAGAACATAGCAATGCAGAAAATTGTGGTTTTTACTGGAAATTTCAAAAGAGAGGCATGTAATGGGAAATTCAGTTGGAAAGGCAGGCTGAGGTCACTCCTAGAAGGTCTGGAATGTCAGACTAGGTAGTTGGGAGGTAAGACTTCTGCTACCACCCCAGGAGAGTGACAGGGACAGGATTTACTGCTCCACCTGAGGCAATCAAAATAGAAAAGCAGGTGAAACAAAAAACAACAGTTCTCAAGATGCTGGACATCAGACAATGAAGAACAGAGATCTATGAGAGAAAGTAGACAAACCACATGAGTCCCATCGTGGCCCCCTCACTTCC
>JAQQSY010007764.1:0-10271 GCA_028646535.1 Procyon lotor | reverse complement strand
GGTGTCCAGGCCACTGATCACCAGCACGGGTGTGGGGCCAATGCGGATTTGCAGCACGTCCCCATAACGCTGGCTCAGCCTCGACAGCGCCAGGTGGGGGCTCTTCCCCAAGGTCAGCACGTTGCCCAGCAGGGGCCAGCCCCACGGCCCTGGGGGACTCTTCAGGCCTTTGGGAACCCGAGGCTGCCAGGCCCTGACCACCCAGAGCACCAGGCAGAAGACGGCGGAGACCAGGAGAAGCTCTGTGGCTATTGAGGATAGGGCCATCTGTACCCACTACTGGGGAAAAAGGGGGACCCAGGCTGAGTGTCAAGATGGAGCCATTCCTTCCTTCATTCATTCACTCTCAAGTAATAAGGCCTATGTTCAGTACTTGACTCCCAGCTGGACACCGGAAAGGCTAGGTGACACCCACCATGGGTCCTGTGTCCCAGCAGCTCACCCCGAGAGCATCGCAGACTCTGAGGCTTGGAAAGGAACCTCAGAATGCCCAAACTGAGGGTCTGCGCTTTGAGCCCTGACCCTCTCCTCTGCCCATCACCTCACCTCTGTCTCCAATTCTGAGGCCAGAGGGGAGGCAATTGACACTTCAAAACAGGGACACACGGCTGCCAGTCCCCAGCTCAGGCTTATGCTGGGCATTATGCCAAAGGGTCCCTGCCAAGCCTGGCTTCCTGCCAATACCTCCTCCTACCCAGGAAACAGGGGGTTCTCCCACCCAGCAACACCACGGAGGTATTGGGCCTCGGGAAACCATAGTTTCCCGGTGATGGGCCTTCCCCTCCCCCAAGGCCTTCTTTACCACATCCAAGAAGAGCACCCCCTCCTCAGCCCCTCACAATCTTAGAGACTGAGGTTGGGCTGCAGCCAGAGCCACGGCTGCCCTCATGCTAGGTGGGGACCCTCTCTATCGCTCCATCTGAATCATGCTAAGAGTCCTTAGAGATGGCCCAGTCTGAGCTGCCAACCGAAAAACGGAGAAACTGAGGTCTGGAGCTGGGCAGCAAGGACTAGAACTCAGACCTCCTACACCTAACCCAGGGTCCCCTCATTCCTCCGTCTCCACTGGTCCCCAGGATATACTCGGGGTGCGGAGGTCCCAGGGACCGGAAAATGAGCCCAAGAAAGGTACCTGGACAGGCAGGTGCTTGAGATGAGCAGGGTCGTGAAGCCTGGTACAGAGCTTCAGGCTTCGGGGAAGGGGACCTTTTATAAATACCACCCTCTGTCAGATTTGCCTGGCCACCCTGATCACCTGATATCAAAATTACCAAATGAAGCTGGACAGGTCAGCCCTTGGCCTTGGGCCATGATCCCTCAACTCCGCCTACTACCCAGGGCCCAGGGCAGCTCTTCAGAGAGAGTTACTATGTCCCTCGGGAGGAATGCCCAGCTCTTTTCAGGGTCCAGGTTCAATAGACATTTCATTCCAAGGCAAGGCAGGGTGCCAGGAGCAAAAGTCTCCTGGGTTGTTCCAGGCTCGTTTCCCACTGTCCCCATGAGGAGAGACTCTGCCTGAGCCCTCGGACCAGGAGAGCTCCTCTCAGGAATGGTCCTCTGTAGCACCCCTCCGACCACCTGCAGAACCAGGTAGGGAACAGGCAAGCTCCGGCCACCCGGCCACCTCCGAATTTAAGCCCAAGTCCTTAACCTGAAAACAAAAGATGAAAAGGACCCTGCATTCTAAAGGACAACCCTTAGCCCTCCTCCCTCCTGGTAAGAAATGACAGGAAACTTAAATGCTGTGATCTGTTCCTCATGGCAACTGACTTAGAGTCTTCAAAATAGTCACTGTCACTGAAAAATAAAAGGTCCTTGGTGCCTGGGTGGCTCAGTTGGTTGGACGTCTGCCTTTGGATCAGGTCCTGATCTCGGAGTCCCGGGATCAAGTCCCGCGTCAGGGCTCCCTGCTCAACTAGGAGCCTGCTTCTCCCTCTGACCCTCCCCCCTTTGATGTTCTCTCTCTCTCAAATAAATAAATAAATAAATAAATCCTTAAAAATAAATAAATAAAAGGTCCTTTTCTAGAACAAAGACCCTAGGGACAGAACAACCAAATGCTATATGTAAAATTTCGTTAGACCCTAGACTTCAAGAAAAAAATGTCTTAAAGCTGCAAAAGACGTTTTTGGGAAAATTGGAGGCACTTGAGCATGGGCAGGAGATTAGAAAATACTATGGAATCAATGTGTATTTCTTTTTTTTTTTTAAGATTTTATTTGAGAGAGAAGGAGAGCGTGTGCACAACTGGGAAGAGGGGCAGAGGGAGTGGGAAGAGTAAGGATGGAAGGGGGCTCCATTCCAGGACCCTGGGATCATGACCTGAGCCAACAAGCAGATGCTTAACAGACTGAGCCACCCAGGCGACCCTCATGTGAATTTTCTTATGTGTGAACATAGCATCACAGTTATGTGGAAGGATATTGTAGGAAATCTTCTTAGGAGATTAATGTTGTAGCATGTAGGGGTGAGGTGTCATGATTTCTGCAACTTACTTTTTTCTTTTTTTAAGCTCTTTTTTTAAAAGATTTTATTTATTTATCTGTCAGAAAGAGAGAGAGAACGAGTGCACAAGGGGGGGAGTAGCAGGCAGAGGGAGAAGCAGCCTCACTGCTGAGCAGGGAGCCCCATACAGGACTTGATCCCAGAACCCTGGGATCGTGACCTGAGCCAAAGGCAGCCGATTAACGACTGAGCCACCCAGGCGCCCCTGCAATGTGCTTTTGATTGATTCTATTTAAAGATGAAATCAGAGAGGGAGACAAACCATAAGAGACTCTTAATCATAAGAGACAAACTGGGGGTTGTTGGAGGGGAGACGGGTGGAGGGGTGGGGGTACCTGAGTGATGGACATCAAGGAGGACACATGATGTAATGAGCACTGGGTGTTATTTAAGACGGATGAATCACTGATCTCTACCTCTGAAACTTATTAGTTCATAGACTAATTATTAACATACACATATGTTCATTAATTGAATTTAAATAAAAAAGAAATGATTCTGTTTAAAAATGTACATCCATGCGCGTATGTCTATAGAGAGAAGAGAGAGTAGATATGGAAAGTGTCAGCTATCTGAGGTCCTAGGGGAAGGTACTTGGGTGTTCAGTGAAGGTAAAGGAGCTTTAAGGTAGCAAGAGGGCTATTGCTTGGTAAGGAGTTCCATGGTGATTTTCTCTCCTCCCTGGGGGAAGGCAGGAAGAACTCCCCATCTCAAGGAGCCAAGTGAGGAGAGTGCAGGAGACCCTATAGCTTTGAGAGCGGGATACTTGCAAGAGGGGAGGATGGCCTCTCCCTCCCAGCCAGGGGTCCAGATGGGTTGGAGAAGGGGGAGGGGAGCTGTTCATTTGCATATTTATCACCTACTTTATAGAGCTTGATAGTCATGGGCCTGTTGTTCTAAGAGCTTTACAGGGACGATTGAAAAACATTCTCAGTAATCCTGTGGAATGGAAATTACTATCGTTTTTCATACTACAGTTGGGTAATAGAAGCACAGAGAAGTCGTGTAATTTGTTCTAGATTCCAGAGCCGTGTGTTAGAGCTGAGACCCAGACCTTCAGAAGACTACTCTGGACCAGCACGCTGTGCCCCTGCTTGGAAAGCATCCCTGGACTGGGGGGAAGAGCTGACCGGGATGAGTCTCTGAGAGCCAGGTAGACATCCTGTAGGGACGAGATCTGGGCTGCATGCTTGGGACCTCACTGCAGAGGAGAGGGGATGGCTGCGGGAGTGAGCTGGGGGGGGGGCGGGGGAGGACGGGCAAGATGTCAGCCAGAGGCCATCAGGGGACTCTGTGATGTGGAGGACGGTTGGGACTCTAAGACATTCGATGAAAAGCTGTCAGGGGAACATCTGCTCCATAAAGGCATCCTTAACCGGGAGAGAAGATACACAGCACCAGTCAGGTAAAAAGAGGTTGGCTTTTCCTTCAGCACCCTCCGACTCCACCCTCCCTCATGGAGAGGCCAGCAAGGTGGGGGTCAGTAGAAGGAAGGAGTACAGAAACTCCTCCCCTTCCCACGGGGTCTGGTTGGGTCCCCAGGAGGCTGGGAACACACCCTAAACGGGATATAAGCAGCCAATTTTGATTTCGATTGGACTGGGCTCTCTAATTCCAGAAAATGAGAAAGCCATGGGGTCAAACTGGGCTGAGGTCAAGGGGCAAGTTTGAGAAATCTGACAGAGTTGCAGAGCGTGTTTGAAGACCTTGGCTGAGGGAAAGGACCACTGCTTCCTGTCTGTATCTCTACTGGGTTCAGCTGACACAAAATGATCGTGGTCTGAGGCTAGGCTAAGCTTTGTATATAGAAAACTATTTCTCTCTTTCTGTCTGTTGTCCCCCCGACCTCCTTCCCTCCCTGCCTCCCTCCTTCCCTTCCTCACGCTCCTCTCTACCTCTGTCTCTTTCTCTCCCTCTCTCTTGGCTCTCATTCTTCAATGAACTAAAGTCCTACTTTATTCAGATCTCCTTGGCTTTGCCTAATGTCTTCTTCGTTTCCAGGAACCCATCAAGGAACACACCACATTATACTGAGTGATCCTGTCTCTTTAAGCTCCCCTTGGCTGTCACATTTCTCAGACTATCTTTGTTTTTGATGTCCTTAACAGTTTTCAAGAGTACCGTCAAGTATTCTGTGGAATGCCCAGTACAGGATTTGTCTCTTTCATGATAAGGCTGGGCTTATGGGTTATTGGTAGGAAGACCAAGAAGTAAAGTGTCATCTTAGCCACATCATGTCAAGGCTACATATTGTCAACCTGACTCAGGTGATGTTGGTCTTGGTCAGCTGGCTGAAGTAGTGTTTGTCAAGTTTCTTCATGGTGAGTCACTCCTTCTGCCCCATTCCATACTGTGCTCTTTGGAAGGAAATTGCTGTGAGCGGTCTACACCTATGGAGTAGGGAGTTCTGCTCCCCCTCTTTGAGGATGGAGTATCTACATAAAATATTTGAACTTGTACATGACAGACTACCTTTATTTTTAATAAAAATCTTAGGGGCGCCTGGGTGGCTCAGTGGGTTAAAGCTTCTGCCTTCAGCTCAGGTCATGATCTCAGGGTTCTGGGATCGAGTCCCGCATTGGGCTCTCTGCTCAGCAGGGAGCCTGCTTCCCCTTCTCTCTCTGCCTACTTGTGATCTCTCTCTGTGCCAAATAAATAAAATCTTTTAAAAAAATCTTAAAACTTTTGGGGTGCCTGGGTGGCTCAGATAGTTGGGTGTCTGCCTTTGGCTTGAGTCATGATCCCAGGGTCCTGGGATCGAGTCTCACGTTAGGCTCCCTGCTCAGCAGGGAGTCTGCTTCTCCCTCTCCCTCCACCTCTCACTGCCCCCCCCAGCTTATGCTCCCGCTCTCTCTCAAATCAATAAATAAAATCTTTAAATATAAAGAAATAAAACTAATGGATTAAAAAATAGTAAATAAAAATAAAAATCTCAAAACCTTTAATTAATATAAGATATATCCTAAAAAGTGTAGCTGTCATGTACAGCTCGATGAATTTTTACAGATTTAACAAAGCCATATAACTAGCTCTCAGATCAAAACACAGAACATTACCAACACCCTAGACCCCCCCTTGTGTTCCCTCCCGAAGGGTAACCACAACCCCAACTTCTAATAGTGTAGGTGAGTTGTGTCTGTTTTTGCTCTTTATATAAATGAAATCATGCTGTGTGTATTCCTTTTTTTGGTCATGGAATTTTTGGGGGTAAGATTTTACTTACTTTTTTGTCAGAGAGAGAGAAAGAGCACAAGCAGGAAAGCAGCAGGCAGAGGGAGAAGCAGGATCCCTGCTGAGCGAGGAGCCCAATACTGCACTAGATCCTAGGACCCTGGGATCATGACCCCAGCCAAGAGCAGATGCTCAACCACGGAGCCACCCAGGCGTCCCGGTCACGGAATATTTTTTTAATTAATTGATTTTTTAAAAGATTTTATTTATTTATTTGAGAGAAAGAAAGAGAGACTGAGACAGAGAGAGTGAGCATGGGTGGGGGGAGGGGCAGAGGGAGAGGGAGAAGCAGGCTCCCCACTGAGCAGACACAAGGCTCTATCCCAGGACCCCAAGGTCATGACGTGAACTGAAGTCAGATGCTTAACGGACTGAGCCACCCAGGCGCCCCTTGCACATGTATGTATTTCTACTATGTATAGACCCATGAATAGACATAGGTCATAGGCTAGACACATATCCAGTGCTAGTGGATTCTACCAAATGATTTTTCAGTGTAAATGGACCAATAGATACGCCTACCAGCTACGTATGAGGGTCCATGCTTCTCATGCTCACTACCATGGAATGTATATATTTTTAAGAATTTTATTTATTTATGACAGAGATAGTGAAAGAGGGAAAATAAGCAGGCGGAGCTGGAGAGGGAGAAACAGGCTCCCTGCTGAGCAGGGAACCGGATGCGGGACTCCATCCCAGGACCATGGGATCATGACCTGAGCTTAACGACTGAGCCACCCAGGGGCCCCACCACGGAATATTTTTAATATTTTTCATTGTATCCATTCTGGAGTGTGTATTGACTACTTCCCTTTTTAAAATCCCTCAATGCTTCCCACAGATTTCAGGATAAAAACCAAACTCCTTTGCTTAGCACCCGAAGGCTTCGGCGGCAGCTCTTGCTCCGCTCTCTGGCTCTGTTTGCTCTCATGACCCCCCCGCCCCACCCTCATCGTCTTCTCCAAATGTTGATCCCTTTGCTTGAAACTCATGCCCCCACCGTGCATTCTCTGGCCAGCTCCTGCTTGTCATTCTGTACCCTCCTCAACTGTCACCACGTGGCTCCTCTGAATTACCACAGACCCCATGCTCCCCGCCCCCCTTTGGACTGTGAGCTTAAAGGTCAAGGTAGCCTCTGCTTCTCTTCTTATCTCTAGTTCCTAGCCCTGGGACTGGCACACGGCATGCATTCATTTTTTTTTTTTTTTTAAGATTTTATTTATTTATTTGACAGAGAGAGGGAGATCACGAGTAGGCAGAGAGGCAGGCAGAAAGAGAGGGGGAGGAAGCAGGCTCCCTGCTGAGCAGAGAGCCTGACTCGGGGCTTGATCTCAGGACCCTGAGATCATGACCTGAGCCAAAGACAGAGGCTTTAACTCACTGAGCCACCGAGGTGCCCCACGGCATGCATTCAGAACAAGATTTGTTGAATCGGTTAGTGTGCCCAAGTAAGAACGCTAACCCACGCAAGAGCTTTGTGAAGACTCTGCTTTGGGCATTTCCAGCATCGGTTTTATGGAACTTGCAATAATCCTTATGGTTAAAATTTATTGAGCACCTGCTACGCTCTAAGCTCTGTGCTGTGTGTGCTTAAGATAGGCTGTCTCCGTTTTAGCTTCATAGCAATCCTATCCCGAGGAGAGGATCCCGACATGCAGGGCGTGGCTAAGGTTAAGTTGAGGGGAAGGGTGAAGGGCACTCCTGGATCACTCAACTAATTCAGTGCTCATTCATCAGTCTGCCTGCTGCTCAGGACTCAGTAGTTGAGAGTCCGTTTTCTGCTCCTTGTGGGCTGAGTCCTTCTTTGTGCCTCTCATCATTCCAGTCTCACTTCTGCCACGGCTCCAGCCACAAGGAGCTTTGGTTTTTTGCTTGCCCATCGTCTAACCCAAACTTCAGCGGAGACTATGGGCTCCTTGATGACAGGGGCTGAATCCCATTTGTCTCTCTCCCCAGAACTGGCAGAGAAGGAGGACCCTGGTGGACACAGGTGAGTCATTAAATCTAGGAGGGTCTCGGATCTATGAGATATGAACGTGGAGCTTCAGTCCAAGACATCCAATTACCTGCTGCGTGTGTCCGCCCCGAGGCCCCCCTCTCACAGCATCCTCATCGTGCCCAAATGAAGCACGTCACTTCCCTACACATACACACTTTCCCTCTGATCATCACCCCAGCTAGAAACCTGGGAATCCTGGAAGTCTCTTACTGTAATTCACCACCAGCAGTATTCCCAGGATTCTACTGTTTAAATGCCTCTCGGGTCTCACTCCTTCTCTCCATTCCTGTAGAACGGTCTATGGAAGGCTGTTAGTACTGCTTCCCGCGTGGGCTTTGGCAGGAACCTGCAGGCCGGTGTTGTCCAATAGAGCTTTTTGCAGTGCTAGGAATGTTCTGTGTCTGTCCCATCTGAAATGTGGTTAGTGCAATTGAGAGCCTAAACTTGAATTCCATTTAGTTTTTTTAAAGATTTTATTTACTTATTTGACAGAGAGAGCACAACAGGGAGCCTCCATCCCAGAACCCTGAGATC
Organism: Procyon lotor; assembly: GCA_028646535.1. NCBI lineage: Eukaryota > Metazoa > Chordata > Mammalia > Carnivora > Procyonidae > Procyon > Procyon lotor. The sequence goes on along the minus strand of JAQQSY010007764.1, from coordinate 2,002 downwards.
ATGACCTGAGCCGAAGGCAGCCGCCTAACCAACTAAGCCACCCAGGTGCCTCCAGAATTCCATTTAATTTTAAATTGAAGTAGTCACACGTGGCTCCTGGCTGCCATATTGCCCAGTGCAGTTCTCGGCTTCCTCCTCAGCTCCTCCCTCCAGTCCGTGTTCCACACAGCCACCCACGTGAACTGGCTGAACTGCACATCTGAGCACGTCCTGGGGTGCCTGGGTGACTCAGTTAAGTGTCCCCCTCTGACTCAGGGCACGATCTCAGGGTCCTGGGATCGAGCCCCGCATCAGGCTCTCCGCTCAGCGGGGAGTCTGCTTCTCCTTCTGGGCTCTCCCTCTCTCTCTCTCTCAAATAAATAAAAAATAAAATAATTTTTTAAAAAGTCCAAGCGTGTCCTATCCCTACTTCAAGCCCTCCAGCAGTCTCCTAAGGCGTCCTAAACAAAGTTCCAACTCAGTTCAGCATGGGAGCCACTTCCTGTTCCCTTCTCTCCGCATTTCCCACCAGCCCATCCCTCTCACACAGCTTTCCCACCAAAGGCAGCAGCTTCTCATTCCTCCAACTTTCTGCCTCTGTGCTTTCACACGTGCTGTTCCCTCTGCCTGGAACACCCTGCCCTCCTCCCAACCTTCTTCCCCAGCCAACAAACACCCTCTAGGAAACGCACTGCTTCCAGATTAGAAAAGCTTATTGATATTGTGGCATTGGGATGCATTGATGACAAAGGATTCTCATCTCCCCAGCAGAGCAAATCCTCCCAACCTCAGCCCCGGGTCCCCCTCATCTGGGGCATCCTGAGCCCTTACTCTGGGTCACATCCTCCCCTTTGGGGCATGGCTCTCTCGTCGTACCAACACTCCCGTGCCTTATTGCTTGGTTTCCTTCACCGTCTCTAGACTGGACAACTTGAAGCAAACTGTGTTCTCAGTCACCCAGTTTTTAGTACCGTGCCTGTTACTAGCGGATGTTCAGCCATATTATTTGAGCATAGATGGTGATGTCACGCACCTTTTTAGGAGAAAGCTTACAGCAGTGAACAAGACAGGCCCTGCCTTCACAGAGGAGACTGACAACAAGCCTGCAAACTGATGAATGAGATCATTGCACTGAAACTCCTCTTTGTCCTCCAGATCCAACCCCCTCCTTTCTCTGTGCACCAAGAGACTGACCACAGTCTCAGTCCACTGTATCAGTGGGCTCCCCCCAATCCTCTGGCTCCTTGTTGGGTTGAGGCAATGGGAGGTCTAACATGAGACACAAGAGTGGGAAGAGAATGAGGCTGGGGTCCTTTTCCTCCACAGGTCACTATGGTAGGTCACAGCTCCTGCCAGGCAGTCCTCTTCTCCTTCATCTCTCTCTGGGTCTGGGAAACACCTTCTTCTTCTTGTACCTTCCAGCCCAAGAGAATGAGGGCTTCTCTCTGTTACTAATTGTATGGTACCACACTATCCTATGTTGGTTCCCCAAACCCTGCCCACACCTTTGTAAATCATCCTTATTAAACTCTCCCCAATGACCCAGTTTGAATGAATCCTGTTTCTTGCAAGGACCCTGAATGATAAATGGGTCCTTTGCAAATCTGTGGTACACCAACCTTGGAAAACTCAGCTTTTTGCCCCAAGCTGGCTCCCTCTGATCAGAAGACAGCTGCTGAAGTTCCAGCCATCACACTCAGACATGACAAGGGCCAGAGGAATGAGACTGCACCTCTTGCCATGTATCCCTTTTCAGAGTGAAGAAGCCTTTCCCAAAAGCTGTCCCAGTTGACCTTGGTTTTCAGAATAGCTTGTCTTGAAGCATTTTTTTCATTAAGGGAATTCCCCTGTCCTTCCTTTCAGTGAACGATCACAAATGTGTTCCAGAAAGTATTTGGCCCCAGCTGTAATAAAATTACTTTTAGTAAACAAACAGACAAAAAAACTTTGTCAGCCAAATGCTCTTGGATGATCTCCCACTGTCTCTACCAAGGAGGTGGTCTCTTTCAGACCTATTGGGGCA
>JAQQSY010007763.1:0-10272 GCA_028646535.1 Procyon lotor | reverse complement strand
GGGCACTGGTGTGTGCATGACACCTGTGGGAGGGGGGAGGGGCCCCCAGGACAGCTCACAGTGGGCACTGGTGTGTGCATGACACCTGTGGGGGGGAGGGGCCCCAGGACAGCTCACAGTGGGCACAGGTGTGTGCACGACACCTGTGGGAGGGGAGGGGGCAGGACAGCTCACAGTGGGCACAGGTATGTGCACATCACAATTCCTTTCTTTCTGGGGGGACATGCCATTTGAGCTGGTTTCCTTCCGAGGTGAACAAGGGAGGGTAGGCCCCCCCAGGTAGAGGCCCAGAGGCCTGGAGCGATGTCCCTGTGGGCTGTTCCCCTGAAGGAAACCTCTCTGGCCCACGCAGCTGCCTTTGGCCTGGTGCAGGAATGGAAAGCAGAGCACCCCGCCCCCTCCTGGAGTCCTGCGCGTGGAGCGTTGGTGGGGTCTTGAGGGGGAGGGACAGGCTCACCACAAAAGCCTCTGAGGGGAGCAGCCGGCGGGCTTGTCCCCAGGTCTCTGGGCACAGGGTCTGGAGGTGGCCAAGCCATGTGTGGATGTCATTGTTGGGGTTGAGAAAACGTGCAGGTTGGTACCTTAACCATCCTGCTGTGATGTATAGCAGGTCACGGAAACCACAGCCGCAGAGCAAGGAGGAAACCTGTGTGCTCAGCCAGTCTCTGAGTGTCGCCTCCCGTGGCCCCCAGGGCAGAGAGCCGGCGTCATCCAAGGAGGCTGGTGTGGCACTGGGGTGGAGGACCAGACCCCTGCCACCCAGCGGAGCTGCCCTCACTGGGTGCGGCCCTGGGTGCACAGGGGCCCTTCCCCTGCATCCATACCCTGTCTCTAAGGGCAGCTGATCTGCTCCCGTTCAGGGGCTCTAGGCTTTTAAAAACTGCTGGTTAGAGGCCAATTGCAATGTCTGGCCCTGAGAGGCTCCTGCTCCCCACAAGGGAGCTGAGCCGTCATCACTCATCGGGGCACGTGTCGGAAGCCCCATGAAGGACAGCCAGCCTTAGGAGGCAGCTGGGAGCCCCCCCCCCCCGGAGAGGGCCGGGCCCTGTGCCCACCGGTCCCTTGGGGTGGCCCCGCTGGTCCCCCACGCTGTCCGAGGTGCTGGGATGCCGTCAGGCCGGCCTTGGCCTGGGGCGCTCTCCGAGGTGCTGAAGAAGCTGCCGGGCTCGGAGAACTTCCAGACGCTCTGACCAACGCCCGGCCCACTGGGCCTCGTTTGAGCGCATCATGAGTTATGGTTCTCCTGCGTGTCTTTGGGAACATAAGCATGTTTATTAGCCTCAGTCAGCCCTTGAGCCTTCCCGCTGCATTCCCTAACTGGTCCCTCCCTCTCTACCTCCGCACGACAATCCCCCAAAGGGACAGAGGACACCCTTCCTCTGTCTGCTCCCCCAATACAGTGATTAGGAAATGTCTGGGTGTCTGCTCACCTTGAGGGTTGGGGCTCAGGCAGGCGTGCGGAGCAGACGTTCCCGGGTACCTCTCAGTGTAAGCCCGCACTCGACACACCAAGGAGGAGGGGGTCTGTGTTCTCTGGCCTCTTGAGAGGTCCTGAGGCTGAGTTCACGCTGAAATAGGGAGTCCCTCATCCCCTTTAGTGGAACCGAATTTCCATCTGGATGACCATTTGCACATACTCTGATACCAACACAAGGCCGTTTCCATCTACCTGGAACCTTTGCCAGGAAGCAAAGATGTGTTGGTGAGAATGGTTCTGGGGTCCAGTGCCACATGTGACGGGCACATGCCGGGGCCTAGTCTGGCTGTCACTGAATTCTTCCCCAGGCCTTGTTACTCAGGGGAAACCCCTGCAGTGCGTGTGGGGTGGGAGTGGGCTGCCCGCCTCCGAGTGTGGGCTGGGAATGGAGGCAGCCCAAGGGGGGCGTGCTGCTGGGAGCTGCCAATCCCCCAGATGGGGTGGCTGGGTGAAGGGGACAGAGCCCAGCATGGTGGGCAATGGTGTGGGCCCGGCCCCCTCCCGTCTGCGGTGGAATGCTGGCCCCACCACTGAGGGCGTGACCTCGAACTGAGAAGACACACAGCTTGTTTTTGAGCAATTATTCATTTCTCGGTTTCCACGATCAGGGACCCGTTGTCATAAGTTCTGACCCCTGGGCCAGGGCTCATGGCCTCCCTCGCTGGGTGGTGTGCATTGAGCAGCACGTGGGGCCAGTGGGAGGTACTGAGTCGGCGTCCCAGCTCTTCCAGGACAGCGGCCAGGGACACTGTGCTCCCCTCTCTGCAGCCCGTGAGTTCCCACCGTGAATCTTGGCCAACGTCTCCTCCCTCAGCCCCTCCCCTTGGCAGAGCTCTACCGGGAGGGCGGTGGCGGCCCGCAGCGTCCTTCTTGTGGGAGGGGTCGACGTTCCATCAGGAAGAAGGGGCCGGCTTCTCTGTCTTCTTTCCAGGGCTGGGTGGGGAAGCTAGTGGGTGAGGAAGAGGAATGGGGATGAAGAGGCCCTGGTGGCATTTGCTGAGGGGGGCACAGCCTCTGGGAGTCTTTGGCTTGTCCCTGGGCCAGAATGCCACAGATGAGTCCCCAGAATTTGGGCGAGGCTCGCATATCAGACCTGTTAGAGCAACAATGAGAGAAGACAAGAGAAGCAACGTGTTCCCTCCCCTGGAGCGGGAGACGGGGCCCAGGCTGGGGGCTGGAACGTAAGCAGGGCAGATCCTGGGGCTCTAGAATCTGCAGTGATGCCCACGCCGGCTGGAAGCAGGTGCCCTGGAGCAAGGGGGTGTACGGAGCTGACGGTGCAAATGCCCGAAGCTCCTAGTTTAGGTAACGGTGTTACGGTGCTTGCAGCCGGCGCCACACCCGGGGCCGGACCCCATGGAAGATTCCTAGGAGGCTCTGGGAGATGACCCCGTGTGGCCTGGGCCGCCTGCTCCCCGCCCCTCCCCCACTCCCTGTCCCGCCCCCCCCGCCCACTTTCCTTCCTAGGTCTGTCTTGGCTGCTGGGGCTCAGGGGGCACTCTGGCATCCGTCCCTGGGTCCTTGCATGCCTCCCAAGCCCCCTCCCCTCCACGCCGCCTTCCATACGTGCTGCCTTTGTCCAGCCACCGGATAGCTGACAGCAGCCTGCGCTCAGAGGCCACTGCCCAGGAAAGAGCAGAGCCTGAGGAAACAGCGATTCATCCCTGAGTGTCCTCTGCAGAAAGATCCCGAGAAAGTGCTGGCTCTGCCGAGGGGCGGGGTCCACACAGGTGGGTCCCGGGGTGGGGGGGCGGTGGGTGGACACTGCACCCAAGAACCCAGGCTCACCTCGGAGAGGCCCCGCCCCACCCCCAAGCCCTGCCCCGCCCCAGGCCCTCACCTCAAGGTACCGACACCCTCTGTTTATCCTCTGCAGGACTCACTCCTGGGCAGACGCAGCTTGGGCGGTGGGCGGTGGGCTTGCACCGACCCCATGGTCGCTGGTCAGTGCAGACCCCTGAGGCCCTCCTCACCTGCTGCCAGGTGTGTCTGTTCTGCTCTGGGCCGTCCATCCAGTCATGCCTGGGCGGCCCTCATCCCTAGAGCATTTCGCGGGAGCAGCAAGGGGCTGAGGGCGCTCCTCCAGGGAGGCCCAGGTTGGAGGCCAGTCCTGTTCCTGTGGGGCAGGGGCTGGCCTGTGCCCATCGACACCCTCCCCAGATGAGTCTAGGAGGGCTTGGCATGGAAGGCCCTGCCCAAACAGGGAGGGTTGGCCCTATGCATCCCTCTGTCCGTCCCAGCCCAGGGCCTCGCAGGGAGGGACTGAGGAGGCTGTGGTCAGCAGTGGAGCAGAAGCCACGATGGGAGGTAGGGGACTGGACTGGGGGAGGGAGATGGAGCGGGGCCCGAGCAGGACCTGCTGGGGTGCAGACAGGGGCAGGCGGCCGGGAGCAGATGGATGAATTTCAGGTAGTCCTTTCACTCTGCTTCCCTTGAGACCTTGAGGTCAGAGGGGCCCAGGGACGCTGCAGCATGGGTCAGCACTGGGGAGGGGCTGCACGGAGCAGCCACCTGCCAGGGAGCCAGTAGGGGTCCATGTAGGGTGGGGTTCACACTGGCTGGAAGTCCTGCGGTAGGGGAGGGGCTGGGACCCCATCCACAGTCAAGGTACCGCTGGCCCAAGGGAAGTAGCAAGTTCCCGTCACCCTGCTGCTCGGGCTCGGGTGGAGGAGAGAAATGGGGTTTTGTGCTGTCCTAAATGCACCTCCTTATGAGTAGACAGGGGCGTGACCACAACACCCCGCAGAGGGAGGGAAGGGTCACCGCCCAGGAGGGCTGTGACCAAGGATGAGACGCCACACTGGGCTGGGCCCGAGGGTCCGACAGCGGAAGGGCAGCCTGCCGGAACCGCCTGACCCTGCGATGCTTCCTACAAACTGTAGAGCAGGGATTCATTAATTCAGATGCTGCGATTTCTCTGATAAACGTCAAAATATGTAAATATCGAACCCTTTTCCTTGAGCCACTAAAACAAATGGAAAACACATTTATTAGCATAGAGATGAGTTTAATCAAATCAGCCCGAGTACAAATTAGCCACAGGAAATGTAATGAGCTGGGAATTAATTAGCAGCATAATGATAATAACGTTGCGGGCTGATTACCTCACGGCCACACGGCCCTCCCGCCACGGGCTCTCCTGACAGCTGACCTTTCCCTTTGCAAGAGGCTCTGCGTGGGGACCACTGGATGACCCCTTTGTCCCCTGAGAGCAGAGGAGAGGCTGCTGCAGACTGGGGTGTGGGTGCCTCCCGAGACCAGGCCCTCGAGATCTGGGGGGGATGGGCTTGTTCTTCCCGGCTGCTCAGGGGTCCCTGTCAAGGGAACACTTCCACTGGGGGCCACAGGGGTGGGGGATGAAATCCTGAAGTAGCAGGAGGCACTGGGACTTGAGGGGTGTTCAGGAAGCCCCACTCCATGCCGGGGCGGCACCAAGGCACCCAGCCTGGAAAGTGCAGAGGGGCCGGGCTCTAGGGTGGCCCAGGCAGGGAGCTAGGGGCACCCCCACGGGGAGCTGTCCTGCTCCAGGGGGCTGTGCCAGTGGGGAGGCCCTGGCAGCTCCAGGTCCCACCTGCCTGTGGTATGTGGGGGTGTGGGGTCCCCACCTGACCTGCAGGGAGGAGTTTTAGGGCCCCAAATAACCCTACTTGCATTTAAAATCTGAGGGGAAGGCTCAGGCCCCCAGTTTCCTGCAGGGCAGCCCTGAAATCGGCCATGTCCATCCCAGTTGCCAATTTGCAGGGTTGTGGCTAGTGTTCGAGAACACCCTGCTCAAACCCAAACAAGGACGAGGGTTGTGCCATGCACAACTTGCAGAAGCCAAGTCAGGCAGTTTTAGAACTGAGAGGCCTCAAATGTGTTCCCCATCTTTTACATTTTAGGCAGAGAAATTATGGACAAGGATAAAAACAGCAGCATGCAGCCTGTGATAACCCAGAGCACAACACTTACGCCTGTTCTTTTTAAGAAAGCGTGAAACTTCAACGTCTCCGCAAGCTAAACCACAAAGCCAAGGAGGAGGTGATTTGCATCCTTTGTCCCTGACATCCATGTGTCTGGTTTTGGAGCCCAGGTGGTTCGAATATTATTTGGGCCCTTGGATCTGGAAGTTGATAATTTCTGCCAGGCCAACTTCTTTGATGTTGTTGTTGTTGTTGGTAGTAATCATAAGAAGTATAAAAATAGACGCTACCATTCATTGAACACCCGGCATGTACCAGGAACTGTCCTAATGTGCCTCGATTACCCCCTAGGGTGAAACAAACCACCCCAAGACATGGTGACTTAAAAAATGAGCGTCCGGATCAGGAATCTGTAATTTGGGCAGGGTTTGGAGGGGTCAGCTTGTCTCTGCTCCACGGTATTGGCTGGGCAGGTGGACTCCATGCAGAGGACCCGCTCCCGAGATGGCGCACCTGCAGGGCTGGAGAGGCAGGGCTGGCTGAGGGGTCCTCTCCATGCAGGCCTCTCTTCAGGCTGCTTGAGCTTCCACACAGCATGGCGGGACAGGTGTAGACCAACTGCTGAGCAAACACTGTCCAGAATGGGCAACGGTAGAAGCTCCCATTGGTCCTGAGACCCAGGGGCGGGGGGCGGGGCACGGCTCTTCATGGAGGGCTCCATCAGGTCACCTGGGACTTGTCCTCTGGGCTCTTGGCCCTGCCCTATTTATTCTGTCCACTTCTGCTCCTTTCAGTCCATATCAGCAATGCCCCCACCAGAAGCATCTCATAAAGCATTGTAGGCCTTCTGTCAAGACTACTGGGGTGCCCCTATGGGTGGATGGCCACACCCACAAATCCCTCTAAGACGGGCCCTCTGTCTCCGCCCCTGGTGAGGTTCAGAGACACTGATGATCGCAAGTCCCCAGAGGCCCCCTGTTCCACAGGCCCTTGGTGGAGGGCTCTGAGGGTACCCCTGAAACCTGTCCAAGGCTGTGACAGTCCTCTAGTCTCACCCTGATAGGAGCACAGCCGAGAGCTATTTCTCAGTCTGAGTGTCAGGGAGAGCGGATGGAGGGTCAGCTGCATTCCTGGCCCCTGCGCTGGCCTCCTTATTCACTGCAATGTCTACCCTGAGCTGTGCAGCTCCTTCCCCTGCACATTGGCCCTCCCGTGTTCACCACAGTGGCCAGAGGAAGACAGAGGGCACTGCCTGGAAGCCTCCTGGACTGGCCCTCTGTGTCCAGTGGGCACCCATTTCCCACCTCGGGCTGAATTCCTTCCACTCTGCCTGCTAGGCCCTTCCCCAGCCATGCCACCTCTTCAGGGTGCTGCTTTGGGGTGCTGTCCACTTCTGGGCAGCAACCCCTCTCTGGTTGCTATGGCTGCATGATGGCCCCCCCAATACTTAGCGACTCAAACGATGGCTATTTGTTCAGCTCTCAGATCTGCAATCTCCTGGGCTTTAGAGAGGAAGTCCACAACCAGCCCCATGTGGCTTCAGCTGGGGCATCTTGGTGGGAACTGAAGACCCCTTCCCAGATGGGCCCTCGCTTGGGTCAACCTCCCTCTACCTGTGCCTGTGTCTGCAGGGGCTTCTCACGCCTGGGGGCTGGGTTCTAAGTGCCAGTGTCCCAAGAGGGGGAAAAGCTGTGTCACTTTCCACACAAGAGGGGGTCTGAGATCCACAGTTAAGAACAGCATGTGGGATGGGAGATGGCATTGAGGGCATCTGGGGAACATACCACTCAAAATACTTTCTCAGCTCTCACCCCAGCTGATGTGGCCAGCTCCACCGTCACTGTCCCTATAAAGATGGGCACTCAGCTCAGTGAGTGTGGCAGAGAGCCTGGAGCCTCTGTCCTTGGCAGAGACCCCTGTCACCTGAATCGTCTCCACAGACAGAGGTATGGTCAGCACTCTGGCCAGCACCCCAGCCAGCACCCCGGCCAGCACCACAGTCAGCACCCTGGCCAGCACCCCCGGGGCTCGCTCTACACTTTCTCAAGAATAATGGAAGTAGTCACTTCCTGAGAGCTCATTCCTGGTGCTGCCTGGTTGGGCAGAGCCGAGAAGAGCCTCCCACTGAGGCCCCCTCCCCCCATGTTGGAGTGGAGGGAGCCCAGCTGGAACCACACCCATGTCCCCCAACTGACCCAGGTGCCTCCATGGGGAAGAGACAGCCAGGCCTCCAGGGACACCTCTTCCTTGGCCAGTGCACAGCCAGCCTTTGATGGATCCGCACAGGTCAGATTTTGTTCAGCTTTCTTCAGCTGCTGCAAGAGCTGCCATGTTGGGCTGGGCGTTCCTCGGGGTGAGGGGCCCCGTGGAGGCCATGGCTGCGGTGGCTCTTCACCCTGTCCATCCTTGGAAGGGGCAGCTTCTCTGCACATCTGGTGTGCTGCAGGGGATGGCCTTCGTTTCCGGGGAGGGCCACTGGAGTAAGGAAGGGTGATGTTTGCCAACATGACCGCACAGAGATCTTCCAGTCAGAGCCCAAGGGGGTCTTGGAGGTGCATTAACGGGGACAGGGCAGACCTGTTCTTGCCTCAGGGCCTTTGCACTGGCTGTTTCCTCTGCCTGTCTGGCTTTCTCCAAGGACACACAGAAAGGGGGAGGGGACCCCCAGCAGCTCTCATGGTGTCCATGTGTTTTTTTATACCAGAGTCTCTGACATCTATATTTTCTGAGCCATCTTCTATAAAACCTAGACTTCCAATAATTTCCTTTTCGTAAAAGAGCTGTCATGTGGGGTGGGGCATGCAGGTTCCACACTTTGGAAATGATCCGACCGAGAGGGTGGCCTCCCCGCACCCAGGATGTGGCTGGGGGAGGAGGGGCCTGCTGGGTCCCTCTGCATCTGCATCCCTGTGGCTCCTGCGACCCCAGCAAATGCCTGCACCACCATCCTGTTGGGCAGGTGCTCGCTCTGTGCACTTGGTGATGGAGATGCTCATTCGAAGGGTGTTTTATGACTGAAGCACACTTCTTTTATTCCCACAAAGACCCTTAGGGGGCGACTGGGAAAGTCACCTGGGTCCTGCCCAAAGCAGGCTCCGATGTTGCCCTTCACTGCTCATTTCAGGAAGCCAAAGCCAGGAGAGGTTAGGGACTTGTTTGGTGCCACTCCCTTGGTGGGACGAAGCCAGGGGCTCTGTTGCCAACCAGCGTCCCAAGGCGGAGGGTCCTCGGCTCTCCTCTGTGGGTTTTGGTCCTTCTCGGCCCAGCCACTGCCTCACCCGTGTCATCAGGGAGACGCTTCCACGTCGGCTTGGCTGCTGTGTTCGGCCTACCTGCCCGACACCCACACAAAGGGCCGTGTGAGGCAGGGGGCCCCTGCCCCGGGTCCAGGGGTGCCAAGGAGAAACCTGTGCATCTCCAGGTGGGGGAGGCTCTGAGGACAATGGGAATGGCTGTCCTCAGGTGAATTCTGTTCCTCCTCAGGCAACAGAAATGGGGCAAGGCCAATCCCTCAGGACCTGCTGGGATGCTGGCCCTGGCCACTCTCCAGGAGTGGGGAAGGGGCCACTCTGCTGCCCACGCATCTAGCGAGCTGCTCCATTTCTTGGAGACGCCAAGCTGAGCTGCACACACCCTCCCCAGACAGCAGGTCCGTGTGCAGAAGTGTGAGAGCTGCTCCCCGGGCCCTTCGGGTGAAGAAGCGTGGGGGCTCCTGTCACGTGCCCTGGGCCTTCGTCCAATACCCACTGTCTCACCGGAGGACGGAAGAGGAATCTTTCCGGTGAGAGGAGCAAAATGTGCATCCGTTGGGTCCTGAAGTCCGAGCTCACTCTGCAGACGTCTGCACCTCTGTCCTGCCGATGTCTGGGTCGTGTCCCATCGTTGGGGATGCTCAGTTGCCCACGGCCACTGCCCCAGCCTGCACCTGCCGGGGGACGATTCTTTTCCAAGAGTTTTGTCTTGCAGATGATGGAGGAGACTGATGGATATGAGAAACGCGGACTCCATCAGTGGCTTGATTAGGAAGGTCCTCACCACCACACATCCAGAGCTGGGGGCCGGGACCACCCTTCTGGGTGCCACGGGCTGGCCAGGCCACTTGGCAGACCACAGAGATGCCTTTTCTGTATTCGAGGCCCCGCACGGCTTCCCTGCCAAATTTTCCCCATTTACAAGTCTGAATAAGGTATTTCTAAGCATGAGTTCTGCCCTGCAGCCGGGCTGCTGGACACAAAAACGATGGCTGAGTGGGCTTTTCAATGGAGCTGCAGGGAGAGGGGACACCACACCCGGCCACCCCAGGCTGGTCGTTAATGAGATGCCCACAATAGCTCCCAAGCAGCATGCTGGCCCATAACAGGAGTGAGCGATTCTGAGTGACTCACAAGTGGGTCCTCTTCTCACGGCCCTCACGCCCCATGGGCAGGTGTGGTGCTGGGGGAGGCTGCCCTTTACCGGGTGGACCCCAGAGTGGAGAATCCTCCCCTGCTGGGCACCAAGCAAACCAGCTGCCGCCTCCAGGGAGTTCACGTTATACTAGGAAGACAGACAGACGGACAGACACGAAGAGAGTTAACTGGCATCAGGTGCTAGAGGAACGATGAGGCCAGGCAGGAGGACTGAGCAAAGACGCAGAGGCACTCTCTGAGCTGGGGAGACAGGAAGGCCCATGGCCAGAGACAGCTGAGCTAGACATAAAGGCAGAGAAGGGATGGATCACACAGAGGTCCAGAGAACAGAGTGTCCCAAGAAGAGGGAGCAGTAGGTGCAAAGGTCCTGAGGCAGGAGTGTGCTTGGAATGTTCCAGGACGAGGAGGGGCAGTGGGATAGAGCCACGGAACCTTGTAGAATTTTATCCAGATTGATGGAACCCATCAACTGATGGCACATCTC
>JAQQSY010007762.1:0-10272 GCA_028646535.1 Procyon lotor | reverse complement strand
TTCCTTTCCTCCTCACAATGCCCTCCATGTTTTTCCTTATGCTCCACAGGTGAGACCATAAGATAGTTGACTCTCTCCGCTTGACTTATTTCACTCCGCATAATCTCTTCCAGTCCTCTCCATGCTGATACAAAAGTTGGGTATTCATCCTTTCTGATGGAAGCATAATATTCCATTGTATATATGGACCATATCTTCTTTATCCATTCATCTGCTGAAGGGCATTTTGGTTCTTTCCACAGTTTGGCGATTGTGGCCATTGCTGCCATGAACATTGGGGTCCATGTGGCCCTTCTTTGTACTGCATCTGCTTCTTTGGGGTAAATACCCAGTAGTGCAATGGCAGGGGCATAGGGTAGCTCTATTTTTAATTTCTCGAGGAATCTCCACACTGTTTTCCAAAGTGGCTGCACCAACTTGCAAACCCACCAACAATGAAAGAGGGTTCTCCTTTCACCACATCCTCTCCAATAATTGTTGTTTACTGTCTTGTTGTGGGCCATTCTTTTCTAAGGCTGCATAGTATTCCATTATGGGGGAGGTCAGTTTGTTCCCTATCCACGAGCATATAGAAAGCTTCCAACCTCTGGTTTTTACCAGTGTTGTTGTAGTCAACGTTCTTAATTATATAAATGTGAATATATCTGTGGGATAAACTCCAGGGAGTGTAATTCTGGGTCAAGGGTATGTAAAATTTTGATAGACAACAGGCAAATTGACCTCCAAAGATGTAGGGCCAATTCCTGCTCCTTCCCCCCTCACCTATGGGGTGTGAGATGCTTCTGCGGACTTTTTTTCTGGCTTTATATAAATGGCTTTTACTCTAAGGATGTTGTTCCCAGCAACACACAGAGAATCCACAGGATGTATTTCCCCGGAATCAGCACCTGGAATAATTGGGCTTCTTATGGGGGAAGGAAAAAATATCCCTATCTTAAGGAGGCTGTGAATCTTGGCTACAGCAGGTCAGTCAATTCCAGCAAAGACGCCTGCCTGCTCTCCTAATCTCATCTCTCTTCCGCTGTGGTTTTCCCTCTGTCTTACTTTCTCATTCTCTGTAAAAATCTTTCATTTAATTTTGTGTTATCACTCAGTTGCCTCCTTTCTGGACCCAAATTAGGGGACTAGATAAATACGTGGGATAGTATATTTTTCTTTACAAAGAGCATCAATTCTTGGGAGCTGGAAAGTGGGGAGGGCAGAGCTGGGGTTCCCTATTTATTTATTTATTTATTTGCCAGAGAGAGAGAGTGCACAAGCAGGGGGAGTGGCAGGCTGAGGGAGAAGCAGGCTCCCCATTGAGCAAGGAGCCCAATGTGGGACTCGATCCCAGGGGGGGTTCCCTTTTCTTTCTCTGCTTTCCTAGGAGTGGAAACAAAGCCACTCAGGGGTGATGGGCTACAGCGTGATTTGCAGTCTATCTTCTAGCCTCCTTTGCCCATTGGTACTCTCCTTTTAGAGAGAATGCCAAGAATGCCGCAACCCCACCAAATTCTCAGGCCTTTTACCATGTGTCCAATATTCAAAAGTTCATTCATTCATTTTCTCAGCATTCATTCACGCAGTCTTCATTCCTTAAGTGCTCAAAATAAGAGTCAGAAGGTAAATTTTGGTTTTGAGTCTACCAGGACCCTAAGACCCATCTCCAAAAAAAAAAAAAAAAAAGACCCATCTCCATCCCTAGCTGCCCCAACCCCACCCTACAAGGACCCTCTAAGTGTGTTCACAGAATATGTCGTCACACAGTCACCTGCAAAACCTGTGCTGATATGCTTGCCTTCATCTCCCCACGTCTGGAAATCCTACAGAGCTTTTCAAGAGCCATGCATGTGCAGCATGTTCTAACAAATGCCACAGATGTAATCACTCTGTGTCAGCTGCATATATGTTTGCATGTAGGAAATGAAGGATCCCAGCACATGTCTGTAAGGATTAAACACACAGAGCACTATTTCCGCAATACTCTGTTTCAGACCTGGAGATTGATTGTAATCCAAATGCATCGCCAAGGCCAGGTGAGCCCACACCAGACACGCAGGGCACACATGTCTCAAATCCATTCTGGCATCTTGCTGCCTGGGAGGGAGGAGGAGTGGAGGGGTTTGGCTAGGCCGGTGTCCAGGGCTCCCCAGGTTGCCCCGTCGGGCCAGATTGGCCAGCCCCAGGTTCCCCAACCCTTCTGCTGTTCTTCCCTCTGCCACAGCATTCCTCCTCCTTCTTAGTCATAGATAATTCCCCTACTCCTTTGGCAAGTTCCCAGACCTTTGCTGCTCTTTGCCAAGGGCGATTGGTCTAGGTCTGTATTAAGACAAAGGTCCAAGTCACCCCAACTTCTTGTTACAGGCCAGTCCTGGGGGCAGAGCTGCAGAGGGAAGAATGAGTAGGAGAGGAAATGGGGAACACAGCTTGTGTTCTGGGTGGGGGCTGGCCCACCCCCCATCTGTGAGCCACTCACCTTCACTGGACACACATACACACACCCTCCCATGTGCAGTGGTTACCTCTGGAGGGTAATTGCATCGCATTTGGTTCCTTGAGGAGGAGGAGGAGGAGGTCCTATAAAGGGAAAGGACATTTGTAGCCTTTCCCAGCTCAGTCCCTCTTATCCCTAAATTTTAATAGCTCTAAAAGAGATTCTGGGCCCAGATAGAATAAAGGTCTTTGGGAGGGGATGGAAGAAAGAGGAGCCTAGACCTGTGAGTTCTATTTTAATTCACACTTTAAATATAAAAACACAAGCGGGAAGGGAAAAAAGGAAAATCACACACTTTGAGCACTTTACAAATGGATCATTTAATCATCCCAAAGCTCTATGGAATAGGGAATTGGAGACCTCTTTCACAGATGAAAAACAGACTAGATAAAGTTAAATAACTTGCTCGAGACCATGCTTTGTTTAAAAAAAGACTTGGTTTATTTTTTTCTTCCTTTTTATGATGTTATTTATTTATTTGACAAAGAGAGAGCACAAGCAGGGGGAGTGACAGGGAGAGGGAGAAGCACATTCCCCAGCTGGGCAGGGACCCTGATGTGGGTCTCCATCCCAGGATCCTGGGATCATGACCTGAGTGGAAGGCAGATGCTTAACCAACTGAGCCACTCAGGTGCCCCTAAGGACCACACTTCTATTCAGTGGTAGGACTGAGAGTCGAGCCCAGTCTAGTCTACCCCACAGGATAATTAAGGAAAAGATTATCATTTTACAGAAGGATTCACTCTAGGATGGCCTAAATGGAGGCCCTCCCGCCAGCTGTTCAAGTAGAGGATAAGGTACAAATTCGATCTGGCTGGTGTCCTTCCTTGCAGGGATTCCCTGGAGTGGCCGCTGTGGCTAGAAACACTGTGGGTCACATCAGATATGTGCTAAGGTCCTTGGGAATTATTGTGGAAGTGGGGTGTGTGTGTGTGTGTGTGTGAGCGCGTGTGTGCATGTGGCCTTGGGGAGGGTGAGAGGGAATTTCCAATTTCCACAGGAAAAGGTTGGGGAAGGAGAGTTTACCTTCTGGACAAGCATGGAACAGACAATTACTGAATGAACGAACGAATGAATGAAAAAATTCATTCATCCAACGTTCATTGAGCACAGCCCTGTGCCAGGCACTGCGCAGGCCCTTGGGATGAGGATGCGGACAGATGCTGCGGTGGGGAAGACTGGAAGCTCTGGATCCACGGCAGGAGGAGGGGGGAGAGGGGGATGGGGAAATGAGAGCCTCCCTCTTCTCTCTTAGGGGAAGGGCCCAGCCCCTGTCGTCATTCTGGTAACGCTACTGGCCCATCCCCCTCCCCCCACCTTGATCTTTCTGCTCTAAATATCATTGTGTTCAAATAATAGTGTATATATTTAAAAAGACTCCACGAAGACAGCTGCCTCAGAGTATTAATCATGAAGAGGCCAGCACTCAGTCTCCATGGCGACTCCTGACAGAGCTGAGGAGCAGCTCCCCAGCCCACTTCCTGGGGCCCTGGAGATTCCGGGGGACACAGTATCCCAGCGCACCCTACCCTTTCCTCTCTACCTGTCCTCTCTCCCTCCTTCCTCCCCTTTCTTCTCTCCCCCCTCTGCCTCTCCACTCGCTCCCTTTTTCTCTTCCTAAAAGTTTTATTTAAAAGCAAGGACAGAGGCAGGATCCAGCCATCAGACTAACAAGGAACAAGGCCAATGAGGCTGCATCAGGGATGAACTTTGCCTCCAGTTACCAGCTGTGCAGAGCACAACTCCCCTCCCCAGTACTCTCCCCCTCACCCTCTCGGCACCCCTGAGGCTACACTGACCCGGGGGATGGAAGGAGTCTGATCATCTGTCCCTGAGGCAAGGGACCCACTGTCGGGGTCCTTCTCTATCCCTCCCCTCTCCCTGCCCATGGCCAGTCATTGGTTTATGGTTTCTGTCTTTACTATTTTTTAATGCTCACAAAAGTAACACAGGCTCCTTGGAGAAAGATAAACATGTTAAAATGAAAGTATCTCTCCCAACTCTATACCCAGATATATACATTTAAATAGTTTCAGGTTGATTCCGAGAGATTTTTCTTCATGCGGATTCGTTCAATATTCATCTATTTAACTAGCAGTACCATCATCATCATCATTTATACCAGTAGGGTCATACTATACGTACTCTTGTAATTAACACTATCCCTTGAATGGTTTTTCTTTTCCGCATCCTCATACAGATTAATCTATAGTGTTGTTCACAACTGCTCCAGGATAGTCCATCATGTACATCTACATAAGTTTTTAACTCTATAGTTTCCTGTTTTTTCACTCTGATATAAAGAACCTGGCTGTGCACATCCTTGGATGTGTACTTGGTCCACTATGAGGCTAATAATAATATGTGTGTAGTTAACATTTGGATAGCACTGACTATGGGCACTATTTACCACATATTGAGAGTTTTACATACACTCACCATTTAATCCTCACAACCTGAAGAGTACTATTATTATCTCTATTTCATAGATGGGGAAATTGAGGCCCCCATGCTTCACCCAAAGGTCAGGAAACTTGCCTAAGCTTACAAGGTTAGTAAAGGGAGGTGCCAGCGTCTGAACCTGCAGTAAAAGCATAGACTAGATTCCAAAGCCTGGAATTCCTAGGTCAAAGGCACAAACATTCAAAATTATATAATGTCAGCTGTTCCTCTAAGAAAATTGTTTCGAGTTTGGAGCCAGACAGCAGCTGTGAGAGTCAACGGGTGAGCACAAAGAGGTATCCCAGTGATGTTTTAATTTGCATTGTAAATTTCATTTGCATTGTCAACATTATCGGAATCTTTCCGCAGGGCCTCGGTATTTTCATTTTCTGTGATCCAGGGGAACCTTCCCGAGGCTCTTCGCATCCTCACAATGGGCAGTGGAGATAAGGCTGTTTGACATTGACCAGAGTGGGGTGTGGGGTGTGGGAGCTTCGGTATCCTCCTTCCTTTTGTTCTTTCTCCTTTGGGTCTTGGGGGAGATAGAGAGGAGAACAAGATGGCTGTGAACCATTTAGGGAAAGATTCCTAACTCTTCCAAGGCAGCTTCTAGCTGTTCTCTCACAGGAGAAAGGGAGGTTATTCTTTCTCCTGTCTTCTGTAATGCCCCCGATTTCGAATCTGAGAGACCACCGAGGAGCCGATACCCATGCAAACGCAGGAGGGTTTATTTGCAAGCTCGAGCTTGGGCGCAAGTATATCCCACACAGCGGGGTCAGGACTTGGACCCCTAGGTCAGAAGGCATAACAGTTTTATAGGGGCCAGTGGTGACACAGAAAGTTGCATAGTCATGTCGGTCCACACACAGGTGGCCAATGAGATTGTAACACACGAGGAAAGTTGCATAGTCATGTCGGTCCACACTCAGGTGGCCAATTGAATCACAATTTACCCTATAGTAACCGTTTGAACTAGCCTATTACTCTGGTCTAAATTGGCGCGCAAGTTTGGCAGGTAAGGTAACTGTTTGAACTAGCCTATTACTCCAGTCGCAAGTTTGGCGGGCAAAAGGCGGGGTTTACATCCTGTGGCGGTGAGGGATTCCGCATTCCTATGGGCTAACTCAAACTGGTTCAAGGACCGGCTGGGCAATGTTCTGACATTCTGTGACCTTTCCCAGGAGCAGGTCGTGTAGGGGTTATACACAAGATGACAGGTGTAGCGCAAAATGAAGTTGGCCTTGTTCTGCTCTCTCATCTTCCATTCTCATCCTTCCTTGGGTGAAGTCAACTTTGGACAGAGCTGAGAGGTAGATGATCACAGAAGAGGTGTAACTGGGATCGGTTTCAGAGGTGGGGAGGTTGGGGGGGAGTTGGGGACTCAGTGACTTTTCCACGCTGCTACCCACCCTGGGATTTGGAATCATCCTCCTACCACCCCTTCATATCTAAGTCTGGTTCTGCTTTTGTGGGCACTGATGGCCCTGAACCTTTGATAGACGTTTTTATTTGATTAGGTAATGGTGTGCAGAGCATTGATTTTCAGTTCAGGAGTCGAGAAGATGAAAAAGAGGCTGACAGTGTGGACTGAGAGGCTGCAGCTCTAGAGCCGAATTCGAATCAGAAACAGGCCTGCTAAATCTCCCTGTGTATTTCTCTCCTCCCTGGCCTCTCCAGATTCCTCTCACCTGACTTCATCTCTTTGTCTTCTATCCTCTCTCCTCCCCCATCTCACAGTTGCTCTCTTTAAAGCAGATTGGTCAATGTACTGGAATCTGACAGCAAAACTCCAAAAGGACCCAGGCGGTTGAGCCACAGAGGGGCCACTGAGCCAAAGCTTGGTCCTCTGCGTGTCCCCAAACTCTGACGACCACCAGTAAGCCAGGCTTCTGGTTGCAAGTGACAGAGATGCAACCTGATTCAGTTTAGGCCAAATAAATTAATTACCCCCCCCATGGAATTTATCAGCTCACGGAATCCAAAGGAATGTCAATCAATCAACCATCAACTAACCAACTGACAGTGGGGTAGAGACACAGCTGCATATCATGAATTAGTGAAACCAGGGGCTAAGAATTCTTCAAATGCTCTCAGCTCTTTTACTTTTCTCTCAGTGATGACTGAAAACCTGGCCATGAGCAAAGTCGGCATTCTCCATGTCAGCCCACTGTGATAAATGGATTCTTGTTCTCGGTTTCAGGTAAGAAATCTCAGGAAAGACCTCTGCTATCCTTCATAGGAAAATTATCTGGCCTGGGGCAGGGTAATGCACGGCTGATAAGACCACAAGGGGCTTGTGCTTGGGTTTTGAAGCCCTTTTCCAAAGAGAGGAAACCACTGGGAGCCGGAAAGGCTTCTAAGAGGACTCTGCCTCAGGCCCTGAGGGCAGGAGCTAGGCAGCAATGGGCCCTGGCACGTTCTCATACCAGGGGCAGAAATGGATAGTTCCCTCGGCTTCACAGTGCCCCTGGAGCAAGTCGCCTACTCCATCTGTCTGCCAGCTCCAAGGAACACTGCCCAAAATAAAAATCCCTAATTAGCAATTCCTGCAATCCAGAGCAAAACAATGTATTTATTTCCTAGAATAATCTGGAGCCATATTCGGCTTGGCAACCAGTGGGTCCCACACATTCATGCGGTGTGCCATGTGAAGACTCCAGCAGGGGCCTCTACTCAGTCAGGGCATGAGGGGGAGGGCTGCAGGGGTCCCCTGCCCAGGCAGCAGCAAGCAGGGGCCCAGAACGGACCCGGCTTTGTCAGTAATCTACAGCAGGTTTCCAGTACACGGTAAGTAGGGAAGGAAAGGAGCTTCAACAGGATTTCTATCAGTTCCCATAAAGGCCAGATTGGGGACACATGACCTACAGGGTCACAGAGAATCCCATTATGGAGAGTGACCTCAAGCCTGGGAGTCTGGGGAACCGGTTCCAACCTAGCTCTGTGGTTCGCTTGTTCTGTGACTTTGAACAAATTACGAATGCTTTCTGTGCTCGCATTTTCCCACCTGTGAAAAGGGGCTGTTATTTGCTCACCTACAGTCCGAGGATTAAGAGCTAGAATAAGCACTTACTATAAAATTGAGAGATAATAGGCGATGCAGTATATCCAGTTCAGAAATAGTGGATAACCCTGCCCACCCCAAATGTGCTCCCTGTTTTCCGGGTACCTCCTCGTGCAGGGGCGGGATTGGTCAGCATGACCAGAAGTTCTCTGCAATCGTTGCTCTCATTCATTCACTTATTCATTCATTTAACTTTTTATTGAGAAATTAGTGTATCAGCCACTTCAAGAAATTATTACAGGAAGGTGGGATGCATGTGACAGGGGGAAGGATAGGACAGTTTGAGATCATACAATGAGGCAGCAGATAGTTATCTGGTTAAGAATTTCAGGGGACGGGGCAACTGGGTGACTTAGCTGGTTAAGCATGTGACACTTGATTTCCACTCAGGTCATGATGTCAGGGTCCTAGGACCGAGCCGTGTGTCGGACTCCACACTCAGCAAGGAGTTTGCCTGTCTCTCTCCCTCTGCTCCTCCCCCTGCTTTCGCATGTGCACTCTCTAAACAAACAAACAAATAAAATCTTAAATAAATTTTAAAAAAGAATTTCAGGGGAGGCTTCCCTTGAGGAAGCAACATTTCATTCAAGACCAGAGGTTGAGTAAAAGCCATGAGGAAAGGACAGGTTGAGTGGGGAGAATGTTCTAGGCAAAAGGCCAGAAAGAGATAGAGAGAGGATTGGGGGGGAAAGGAGGGGAGAGAGGATCCAGGGAACTGCAGGAAGTCCATGATGGCTGGAGCATGAGGAGTAAAAGAAGCTAGAAAGAAAGGAGAAATAGAGCCAGGCTGCTGTGAGGGTCAGGCTCAGGGTCATGAAGGACCTTTTAGGGGCACCTGGGAGGCTCAGTGGGTTGAAGCCTCTGCCTTCGGCTCAGGTCATGATTTCAGGGTCCTGGAATCGAGCCTCGCATTGGGCTCTCTGCTCAGTGGGGAGCCTGCTTCCCCCTCTCCCTCTGCCTGCCTCTCTGCCTACTTGGATCTCTCTCTCTCTGTCAAATAAATAAATAAAATATTAAAAAAAAAAAAAATGAAGGACCTTTTAAAGCCTGTTGCGGCATCTGGACTGTATCCTAAGGGTGGCAGTAAGATGTCTTGAAGAGGTTTGAGCTGTGTAGGACATGCAGTTTTTCATTTAGAAAGACCAGCCTGTCTACTGTGTGGAAGGTGAGCTGGATGGGAGGTCAGTTAGGGACCCGCAGCAAATCAGGCGAGAGGAAGTCCTGAGGCCTGAGCCCTGCTGGTAGGAACAGGAAAGGAGAAGCTTTCAGAGTCAATAGCCCGTTAGGAGCTACTAGATACTAGACAGACACAGGTGATTACTATGCATGGGGCAGAAGGGAGAGGAAGGAATCAGAGATGATGCTCACATTCTGGGCTTGGCATTGGGGTAGTCATTTATTTAGGTGGAGAACCAGCAGGAAAAGTAGAGCCCTCCAACCAAACACATTGTGTTTTATTTATGGAGCTATGATTTATGTAGAGTAAAAGGAGCAAATCTTCAGTGTATAGTTTGATGACTTTTTATCCAAATCAAGATAAAGAATATTTACATCCCCCAGAAAGTTCCCTTGTGTCCATTTCTAGTCAACAGACACCCTCTCTTTGAAAGAACCACTTTTCTTTTATAATTAATTTAACTAATTGATTGAGTAGACAGAGAATGAGCAGGGGGAGGAGCAGACTGGGAGGGGGAGGAAGCGGGAAAGAATCCCAAGCAGACTTCACACTGAGCAGGAAGCCCCATGCAGGGTTCGATCTCACAACCCTGAGATCATGACCTGAGCAGAACCAACTGAGCCACCCAGATGCCCCAGTACTTTTTTCAGTGTTATCCTTATTTATTTATTTTTTTAAGATTTTTTTTCTTTTTATTTATTTGACAAGGAGAAACACAGCGAGAGAGGGAACACAAGGAGAGGGAATGGTAGCGGGAGAAACAGGCTTCCTGCTGAGCGGGAGAAACAGAGCCCGATGCGGGGCTCGATCCCAGGACCCTGGGATCATGACCTGAGCCGAAGGCAGGCGCTTAACGACTGAGCCACCCAGGCGCCCCTCAGTGTTATCCTTATTGATTAATTTTGCCTGTTTTTGAACTTCATATATGTGGAATAATTCACTATGTACTTTCATGTCTGGCTTCTTTGGCTCAACACAAAGTCTGTAAGTTTATTCACTCCTTATTTTGCATACATTGGTAGTCCCTTTTTTTAAAATAACTGATTAGTATTCCATTGTTTGAATATACCATAATTTATTTATCTATTCTCCTAGTGGTGGAAGTAGGTTTTTTTTTTT
>JAQQSY010007761.1:0-10272 GCA_028646535.1 Procyon lotor | reverse complement strand
GAATCTCCTGGGCAAACATTTGGGCGGCCGGCCCAGGGCGCAGACCTCCCTGGCTGCCCGGGGAAGTTAACCTCCCGTGAAACGTGATTCCCGGGGAAGAAAACATTTTGTCTGGGAGGAGAGTGCGGGGCTCCGGGCTGGTCCCGGTCGCTCGGACCCCGGCTGCTGCCGGAGACTCCCCTGCTCAGCCCTGGACGGATGGGCAGAAAATCGATGGTTTGACGGAACAGCTCTGACAAGTCCTACACAGGGACCGTTCAACACACTGACACGGGATGCACAGTGGGGACGCAGCTCTGGCTGCCCCGGGGGGCAGGGGTGAATGGGGGGGGCCGGCGGCAGCTGGGGGCGCGGGGCCTTTGTGTGTGTGTTTTTACGTTTGAAAAACTTCCTCCTGAAAGCGTTGGCAGCTCACAGAGGAGTCGAGGCAGGGGGCGGGGCTCCTGTGCCGGCCGTGGCGCCGGCTCTGCCCTGACCCGCTGGGCCTACGTCCGTCCCTGCATCTGTCGCGCTGAGCAGGTCACGAGTCCTTGGTGTCTGGTCTGCGACCCTTTGTCAGTCTCTCCTTTTCGCCCCGACCTGGACCCTTTCCCGGAACACCGTTGGCAGCATTTGTAAAACGTGCGTCAAATTGAGTTTGCCTGAGTCCTTCCTACTAGATCAAGGTCATGGGTTTGGGGGAAGAATCCTTCTGTGTGTCACATCTAGGGGTTCATGCTGTTGATATGCTGACCTTCCTCACTTGCTTCGGAGGAGTCTGCCCCCCGGAAGAGACTGTTTTTAGTTTGCCACGAATATTTGGGGGAGACACTTGGGTATCATACCGACGTTCTGTCTCACCTGAGACCGTCCCCCGATCTTGGCATTTGTTGGTGCCTTGAGCGTTTGGTTTGAATTCCAGAAGTTCTTGGGGCAGCCCTTTTCCCCTCCCCTGCAGGACCCAACTCAGGCGGCCACAGATCTTCAGGCAAGGTCTTTGTGAAGCACGTGGTGAGTTAGGGGACCCAGGAAAACCGGTCACTGCATGGACGCATCAAGGGGACCCAATGATGGGAGCAGTTCCAAGAAGCCGCTCTGTCCAGATGTCCCCCTGAGAGAAATGACCCTGGGGCTCTGCTCTCGGCTTCGGTTCTGCTCACGAGCGGGACTTTTAGGATTAGGTCAAAGGCACCGGCGTCATCAAACCCAGATCACTGCCACCAGAGTGTCACTTTTGTCAAGAGGAGCGTGTGTAGTTCATCAGGAGGCAGGGCTGGCTGGGAAACCAATTATAAGAAACTCGGCACAGACGTGGCGTCCCCGCAGGGCTGCTGGTCCCCTGTGTCTGACACGCATGCCCTCAGCCCTGCTGCTGCACCCTCGAGGACCCTTGTAAGGGCCAGTTCTGGGCCTTTCTGAGCGTGCTCACTGCAGTGTCCGTGGCGCGGGCCACCTGGGTTATGCATAGAGCTGCTGGCTGGCTGGGGGCGGGGCGGCCGGCGTGAGGGGGCTAGAATCTCACGCAGGACCTGAGTGTCCCCTCTTGGCAGACATTAGCGAGACACCGAGATGAACACAAGCCTCATTCGTGTCTTTGGAGCAGCCCTGCCCCTCCGAGACGGAGCGAGAGTGTCCCCTAGCCACATGGCGAATAAAGAGACAGGTGACAGGTGGTTTAATGATAGATTTCACCCACTCTATCCAAAATATTACCCCTTGAGCCCGTAGTTGAAATGCATTATCAATACGTTATTTTATTATTTTATTGTTTTTATTTTTTAAAGATTTTATTTATTTATTTGACAGAGAGAGAGATCACAAGTAGGCAGAGGCAGGCAGAGAGAGAGGGGGAAGCAGGCTCCCTGCTGAGCAGAGAGCCCGATGTGGGGCTCGATCCCAGGACCCTGAGATCATGACCTGAGCCGAAGGCAGAGGTTTAACCCACTGAGTCACCCAGGCGCCCCTCAATACGTTATTTTAAACCCTTGGTTCTTGCTCCAAGCCTCTGACAAGCAGCGTGGCTTCTCAGAGCCTCTCCGTTCAGACCAGACACGTCTCCAAGGCTTACGGGCCACGTGGGGCTGGTCCAACCCTGTGATGCACAGGGTTCTGCATCCCCGGGAATTTACCGGGAGAATGTCTCCTAGTTCAGAAGACACATTACTGCTTTCGGGTGGAGACATAACACCCTGGCAAGTTCCCATCCTTGGGGTCCATCCTCCCCTCACTCTCTCTTTCTCTCCTCCCGTCTTCAGGGGACGGTGGCTGTTTTCACCCCCCGAGGGAGCGTGCCGGGGTCACTCATCCTTCTAGGCTTCTGTTTGCTCCTCTGTTGCGTGGAGAAGGGAGTTCTGACTCCCCTGCCTGGTCGGAGGGACTGAACAGCAGGCTCCCGGCTCTGGTCCCCACAGCTGGGTCCTCACCACCAGCACACTCAGCCCTGTGGTGGCCCTGCTCCCTGCCTTCGAGGAGAGCCATTCCCTGGCCGCCAGGAGCTCCCCTCCCCAGAGGCAAGGTGGGGACAGGTTTTCTCACAACCAGGAAATGGTGTAAGGAGGGTGCTAAACGCTCACTGCCTGAAAGTCGGGAAAACAGCCCTGGGACCCAAAGGAGATGAGATCCCTGGGCGGGGCCTTCTGGGACTCTGTGCCGGAGAGCAGGACATCTGTCCCACCCCCAGGGCACGTGGCCCGCTCTCCTCAGCTGTCCCACTGAAGCAAATTCCCCGAGTTCCGTGGTGGTGGAGTCACTGCGTATCCCAGGGCCCGGCCTCCTCTCCCCGTGCAGGCTGGTGAGCCGGTCCCGGAAGGGCCGTATGGCTTTCCCCACTTCATAGGAGATAGAAGGGTCCCCGTCCTCTGTAATCTTCACCCCAACCCTCGGTCACCTCAGTGCTTGTGAAAGGAATCGGAAGGGACACACTTTGGAGAAGAAGATTCTGAAATCGCATAATGATGCTCTGTGGTTCTCCGTGAGATAAAGGGGCGGGAGTCAGAAGTTGTTCTGGGTTCGGGTCTAGTTCTGGAAGGAGGTGTGGATAAATGGAGAAACAAGGTCTGGGTGCTGGGGCAACCCAGGGACATTCTGGAAGGTTCGGTCATCGGGGGAGTCAGTAGAGCCTGTGTGGCCAGCACTCCGAGACATCGGGGCCCTCCGCAGATGGGGGGCCGTCGTCGAGGGCTGGCAGAAGCAGGGAGTTTGCATTAGTAATCGTTCCTACGCTTGACAGAGCTGGGCTTCTGCCCACCCTGACACCCGAGGTCTCTGTCAGGACTCGCAGGAGCCTCTGCGTGCTTTCCCTTGTCCTCCCTGCTCCCCGGGGTGTGGATGATCCCCAGGAAAGATACCCCCAGGCACGACAAGGACAGTCTGCTGAGATTTGGTTCACCACTCAGGCCCTCTTGAGTCTGCCTTGCTGGAAGTCTCCGCCGGGAATCTCCGACTGGCCTTCAGACGCCTCTATTTCCGGAGGCATCAAAACCAAGTCCAAGAAGCTCTCTGCCCCAGAGCACCTACAAATTTGGGGAAATTGCTCGCTCCTCAAATTGCCAACTTTCCTGATTCCCTGGGCTGCCCGGAGTGCCCTTCCTTGTCCCTCTAAGGCCTGGTCCCAGGGCTGTTTCCCTGGGAGGGCCTGGTGGCCGTGGATCTGTAACTAAAAGCAACTTTTCTTCCTTGGGGTGGCTGGTCCCGCCTGTTTCCCTGAACGTGGTCTCCCAGGCGACCCTCTAGAGCAGCCCTGGACACGCAGTCAACGTGCACAGTTGCATCCTGATGAAAAGTAAAACAGGTGCTTACTGGACCCAGGGGATTCAATATTTTGCCCTGAAAAGTAGGAGTTTCTGGATTCTTCGGGCTCTGTGAAAACCAATACACTTTTTTAAATGTTTAACTTCCGCTTCCGAAAGTCATTTTACTCAATGGCTTCACAGTTTACTAGATGGCTTCGCAAGAGACGGGGCTTCCTCGAGCATCCAGAACATAGAACATTAGTAAGCTATGGACCACGTGCCAGACCAACACGCACAGTAATGTTCCCCGCAAGTCCTGTTTGTCCTCAGTGAGAAGTTTGGTCTCGCCGGACCTCGGCACTGAAATTGCCTGAGCTCTGAAGTCTGTCCCCAAGGGTTTCTTCTGTGAAGTGCCAAGGATCCCCAGAGCCCCTAGGCCTTTTCCTGGGGGCCGAGGCTTCGGGAGGCCCGCCGGCCCGGGGCTCGGAGCCGACCCCAGCAGGGACAGCGGCTGTCTGGGCCCGCCACCACTCAGACTGATGAGAGCTCATAATCAGAATGAGGCAACTTCCCGGGAAATCTGTTTGTCTCCAGGGCACACAAAACGAGGTAATAAAACCATTCCGAAAATTCGCGTAGACAAAATGTCTCGGAGGCTAATGATCAAGCCTGTCTTGAGGCACTCAATATTATTACCTCTGACTTGTAATAAGGGATGGACATAATTTTTATAAAGGACAAAAATCTCAAGATAGAACTTATAATTATTCTGAGACATAATATATATATATATATATTTTTTTTAACCAACCACATCAAGTAGAGAGATTCGATCAGTCTGGGGTAGACATCCCTCTTGTAAAATTTTATGGGTTGCTCTGATGTTCATCTCCCATTGAGAATCTCTGGCCCAGAGAATGTTCGAATCAGGCAAGTTCGAGGCCCACTAAGCATTCCGAGATTGTGGCTGGTAACTCCTTCCCTCCTGGGCTACCAGGGGCACCGTGCTCCCCGGGAACCAAGAAATACAGGAAACAGGAGGGAGTTGTTTCCTAAAGGGGTTCGATCAGTACATTCATTCATGTTCACAATTACTGTGGAAAACCAGGGCCTTAGAGAGGATCTAGGGGAGGGGTCGCTCAGTCGGTGGAGCATCTGGCTCAGGTCATGATCTCAGGGTCATGGGATCGAGCCCCGCATCGGGCTCTGTGCTCAGAGTGCAGTCGGCTTGGGGCTCTCTCTCCTCCCTCTCCCTCTGCCCCTCCCACTCATGCTCTCGCTCTAACATAAATAAGTAAACCTTTAAAAAAAAATTTCTGTTCTGACCAATGTCAGTGTGCATGCCAGTGGGACGAAGCACGGTCACATTGTTGGGCAGACGTCCCCACCCTCGGTCCCAAAACTCTCGTCCTCTTCCCCCTCTGAAACTGCTCCATGACCCCCTGGCTGTGCCCCTCACCCCCGGCCTGGCGCCCACCACCTACCTACCTGATGCCTCCACGAAGTAGAGGATCCCGGGGACCTCAGGGTAGCGGAATCACACACTCTTTGTCCTTCCGTGATGAGCTCATTTCCCTGAGGATAATGTCCCCAGAGTCATCCGTGCTGGGGTGGATGTCAGAATCTCTTCCCTTTTTAATGGCTGAATCCTAGTCTGTCTTCTGACCCTCCTTATTTTTTTTTAATTTATTAAAGATTTATTGATTTTAGAGAGAGAGTACGAGTTGAGGGAGGGACAGAAGGAGGGAGAGAGAGAATCTTCAAGCAGACTCCCCACTGATCCCAGATCCCGATGTGGGGTTTGACCCCACGACCCTGAGACCATGATCAGCTGAAATCAAGAGTTGACTGCTTTGGGGCGCCTGCTGGCTCAGTGGGTTGAGCCTCTGCCTTCGGCTGGGGTCATGATCCCAGGGTCCTGGGATCGAGGCCCGAATCAGGCTCTGTGCTCAGCGGGGAGTCTGCTTGTGAGTCTTTCTCTCCCATTCCCCCTGCCCCCCCCATGCTTGCACTCTCTAAATAAGTAAGTTAAGTAGCTAAATAAAAAAAAAAGAGTCTGGAGAGGGAAAAACAAACTTTACAGCTGAGAAAACTGGCAGATTGACCTTGACCTGGCTGGCAATCAAGGGGAATGGGTTGGAGAGCCGTCGGGCGTCCCTGCTATGACGTGGTGAGAGGGGGTCTCACCTCAATGAGGTTCATCCCCCAAACCATAACCCCGGTGTAATCGCAGGGAAACACCCGTCAAGCCCTGATCGGGGGACCTTCGACACCACACCCAACCAGTCCTTCCCGAGACTGTCAGGGTCAAGAAATAGGGAGGGGCTGGAGGCCAGGGGAGGTCAGGGGCCCTGCCCACTGAGTGCAGCATGGTCCCTGGGTGGGCTTCAGGGACACAAAGATGACATCAACGGGACAGCTGGTGAAATCCAAGTCAAGCCTGGAATCTGGTTAGTAGAGACAGGCCACTACCAGCCTCTCCATAGTGACAAAGATGCCGGTTACAGAGGACGTTTGCAAGGGGGAGGCCGGGTGAGGGGTATTCGGGGCTCGCTGGACTTTCTTTGCAACTTCTTTATAAAACTAAACTGATTCCGAAATAGAAAGTTTGTTTTGGAAAACTGCCAAAGATCAGAATGCCGGCACACTGGCTCTCAGCATATTGGAGACGCAAACTTGAATTAAATAACAGTGATAGCAGGAACATCGTGATCGGAGATGTTTAACGGAGGAAATATTATCTTAAAAAGCCATTGTCCCTCTTAGACAATGGTCGAGTCCTCCGTCTACTCGTCGCATGTTTCTGACGAAAGCTCTGCATCTTTTCAGCGAGCAAGTCAAATGCCGCAGAGGCGTCCAACGCGTGACAGATCCCTTCCCATGTCAGCTGAGACGTCCCTTTAGCTCCTGACCTTCTGGCAAGATGGACACATGACCTCTCTGCATGTGGAAATCATCCAGGTCTGTTACCTGAATGCTAACTTCCTCCAGACATACGTGTACAAGAGGTGGTCTTAGGGGAAATTAACTCTGAATTATCCCAGGTATGTTCTAGAAGTAGCAATATTTCCAGGCTAGTGTTAGGTTTTCTCTGGTACTGAGTAATGTGGTGGCGTGACGGCTGGGTCGTGTGAGGATCTGGGTGGTGGGATGGCATAGGTCCAGGCGTGAGAAGGACCCATGACTCTTTAGGTGATGGGCGGGGGGCTGGGTGAGGTGGGACACGAGCAAGCGTTGAGTGTACCACACTGAGATCTGCGCGCTCCCACCGTGGTGTGGGACCCCGGTTTTAAAGGCTCTCTAGCCAAAGTTGAATTCTATCCAAGCATGTTTGTTTTCCTAATACTTTCATGCTGGTGTTTGTTTATTTTGTTTTCTAAAGATTTATTTATTTATTTGAGAGAGAGAGCAAATATGCGGGGGGGGGAGCAGAGGGAGAGGGACAGGCAGGCTCCCCGCCAAGCAGGGAGTCCAATGCAGGGCCCCGTCCCAGGATCCTGAGCCGGTGACCTGAGCTGAAATCACGAGTAGGATGCTCAACTGACTGAGCCACCCAGGAGCCTCTCATAGTGGTTTTTAAATGACAATGGCCTATTCAAGGACTTTGAAACTTCTAAGGTGTGGAGCTCTATATTTAGAGCATTGGAGACGGAGGTCCTGGAGGAGACAGGACTCCCACATACCCCAGCGGCTGTCCAGTTGGCAGCGGTTTGGGCAGTCTGGTTGGCACCCAGCCTGCCAGTGGTCAGGTGCAGGGGGTGGGGGGCCATGCTGCGGGCTCCCCGCTGTACCATCATTGCCCCTGGAGGCCACTCCTTTACCCCCAGTCGTGAGCACCAAACTTGGGCTTCTGAAGGGGGGGGGTACGTTATGCGAGCCGGCTGTGGCCAAGGACCATATTGTGTTTCTACAGCCACGGTGCTGGGTTCAAGGGCACAGAAACCGTATGGCACCACGTGTCAGATCCTCCTCCTGTTTTAACGCTGAATAATACTTGGTGTGCTGAACTTTAGCATTGAACTTTACCAACAGGTTGGGAAAGCCAGTCAGATGCTATTGAAACTTGATAAATATTGGACAAAGCACACACCTGTGATCTGGTGCTTAAGTGAGGGATGTTGGGTCCCACCCATAGAAATTCCGGTTTGATTGGTCTCGGGTGTGGCCTGGGCAGTAGGTGGTTTGAAATCTCCCAAGTGATTCTATTTGGCAGCCAAGGTTGAGAACCACTGTGGGGGGGCCTGACCCTCAACCTGTGCTCCGGAGAGATTCCAGGGGAGGGCAGGGAGCAGGCGGGCAGGGAAGGCATCCTGGAGGAGGAGCCCTGAGCCTTACAAGCAGAGAGGAGAGCCTGAGGAAAGGCACAGGACAAGAGGGTGGGAAAGAACCTGCTGATGTCCCTGGATGTTGTAGCTGGGATCTTTTGGGTGCAAATGAGAGGACCCGCAGTATGCGTAAATTTCAGCACAAGGGGTTTGCTGGCCCCACACTGGCCTCAGTGGGGAGCTTGTGGGGAGTGCAGGACCTCAGCTTTCCCTGTGTGTCCTCAGTCAGAACCTTCCTGCTAACCAGACCGCTGGGGGAACTCGTCTACACATTAAGGTTTGAGAAGCGTGGCTTGGTTTCCATCTTGGTTTCCATCTTCCATCTCTGGAAGATGGAAAATGAGAACCGAGATTTAGCAGGACGGGATGGTCGGGCTAGCCAGGCGTGTCCTGCAGGCTGGTACAGTTATTGTATCTGCAGGTCTTGTCTCCTTGATTTTCAAGGCTGTGTGTCCGAGGAGCCTTACTTTACTGGCCCAGGCAAGGGGCACGTGGACCAGGCTGGCACCCTGGGTCTCCCCAGCCTTATCGCTCCATGGAAACAGTACATTCTTCCTCTCTGTGTCTCGGCTTGTGGTGCTGCATCAGCCTGTGACGCCTGAGGGGAGCTGGGCTAACCAGTACAAAAAAGAAAATCAATTTTTAATTGACCCTTAGGAATTGCTTGTTTCCATCCTGGACTCTGATATTGCCTTCTGTGCTCCTTCCCCACACGATAAGAAGTGTAAGGAACTAGGGGCGCCTGGGTGGCTCAGTCGTTAAGCGTCTGCCTTCGGCTCAGGTCATGATCCCAGGGTCCTGGGATCGAGCCCCGCATCGAGCTCCTTGCTCGGCAGGGAGCCTGCTTCTCCCGCTCCCATTCCCTCTGCTTGTGTTCCCTCTCTCGCTGTGTTTCTCACTGTCAAATAAACAAAATCTTAAAAAAAAAAAAAAAAAAAAAGAAGTGTAAGGAACTATGCAATCCGTGTAGGTTAAAGACGCATCGCGTTCTCCCTACTCCTGTTGCTGAGCCCAGGAAGTCACCTCGAGCCCCGAATTAGCAAACAGTGAAGCATCTCTCCCGGGGACATGCGGGCTTAGATTCCCGCGAGCCCCTGATCACAACGTTTTCATGCGCTGATCAATATGTAACCTGTTTTCCGAGAGCCTCTGCTTAAAGGTCCGCGATTTGATGCAGACCGCGGGCGCGCTGAACTCACAGCCTGAGCCGCCGTGCAACAACGAGGTGCTCCCTCCTGAGTCGTCGAGGCCTCCCTGCACTTAGGAGATGGCCCAGCGCTCCTGCCGGGGATGCCTTTTCTTGGGGCACAATCATCCACAGATACACACAGATGAGAGCAAATGGGGCACTCAGCGGACCTCTTTGCAGGGGGGAGGAGGGGCAACGGGAAGGCGGAGCCACCAGGCGTTCGCAGCTCCGCGGGCCTGCAAAAGGGTCCCATACTCTTTGGGGTTATAGATCAATTTTATCAAGCAGGCGATTTCCCAAAGAGGGAATCTGGGGATAATGAGAACCAATTGGCCGCGCCTTGGAAAAACAGCATTTTTATGGAGAGGGAGTCTGGAATTTGAATGCTGAACAATTTTAGAAGGTTGATTCTTTTTTATTTTTATTTTTAAACTGGATGATTAGGGAAAATACGTGTAGCAAAGTGGGGATGGCTCCAGGCAAGCCCTGTTTTTGGTCTGTTGCTGTCATTGCTCCCCCACCAGAAAGGAGGAAGCGAGGCATTGGGCTCAGCGGGTCTGTGAGCACCACCCGCGGGCGGCCCCCTCCCACCCTGTCCCTTGAAGATCAGGACAGGGCGCCCAGGGGAGAGGCTCCCAAAGCTCGAACACATGTGAGTGAGTTTATGAAAGTGAGCAGGTAACCTGTCTGCACAGGTGTCGGTTTTCTTGCTAGTGGAAAATACTCCGACAAAAGAAGTGTCTCACAGACGGGATGGGAGGGAACGGTGGAAGGAAAAACATGCGGGTCGCTCGTGTCGTGGGGCCCCTCGAGTAGAATGGAGTGCATTGAGTTTCCCAAGCTGTTTCTCTGAAACCCAGCATCTGAAGGAGAAGTTCGATTATCCTAAAATCGGGTAAGAGTCTAGTGTTTAGAACGGCCCAGTTATGGGAGCCCCTGGATGGCTCAGTGGGTTAAGCCTCTGCTTTCGGCTCAGGTCATGATCTCAGGGTCCTGGGATCGAGCCCCGCATCAGGCTCTCTGCTCAGCGGGGAGCCTGCTTCCTCCT
>JAQQSY010007760.1:0-10272 GCA_028646535.1 Procyon lotor | reverse complement strand
CCCCCCCCCCCCCCCCGGTATTGCTCGTGATACACAATCACTTGCTCGTGATACATCCCTTGGCACTTGGCCTTCCCTGGCCCACCGGTGGAGGCATGTGCTCTGGGTGTAAGGGTGGTACCTTCCAGGCTGCTATTCGTTTTCAAGGACAGACCGGGTTACACATCATTACTACATAAAATGTTCTTTATGTGCAAAATAAACTTTGGCAATTACACCTGCCAAGAGTTACATCTCTTACTGTCTAAGGCAATGTTTCTCGAATTTGGCTTGGAATCACTTGGGCTCTGGTGGGGGGACAGTGCTTTCCAGAATTTGGATGCCCAGGCCACACCCCTGGATGCAGGATCTCAGGGGTGGGGCTCAGATGTGTGTAGTTTTTTGAACCCACTCTCCCTCCCCTGCAGGGTGATTTCAACGTGCAGTCAAGCCTGAGGAGCCACGATCTGAGGCAGGGGTTGGAAGAGGGCCAGATAATGAATATTTCAGGCTCTGCAAGCCAGCCAGTCTTGGTGGCAAGTACTCAATTCTATTGTTGAAGCATGAAGGCAGCTACGGACAAGTAAATGAATGAGCGTGGCTAAATAAAACTTTATTTACAAAAAAAAAAAAAAAATCCCCAGGGCTCACAGGGACTCTCAGCCTAAGGTATTTACAAAATAAGAGATTTAAGAATCAAAACAGAGACCCTCCCAAGTTGCATATGCCAGCTCACCCACAAATGGCCCGTGTGCCTCAGGGATGCTCCTCACCTTCTCCGTGCCTCGTCTTCCTTGTCTGTAAAATGGGGCTAACACGAAAATGCCTCCTCCCAGGCTTGTCTGAGGATTAAATAAGAGGCAAAGCACAGAAGAGCCAGGCACAGGGTCGGCTGGATGCAAAATAAAATTCTTGGTAGTATCAGTACTTTTGTGCGCAATTATGGTTGTTTTCATAAAGGAAGAGGGCCCCTTCCTCTTCCAAAAGAGTAGCTTTTGCCAGGCCCCTCTGATAGATGCCCTTCGAAGAGATGCCAATTTGATTTTTTGTGCTAGCAGCCAAAGCAACAAGGAAAGACATCGTGGCGAGATTACTTTTGTTTTCCGACAAGTGGTAGCCTATGGAGTTTGTTAGAGTAAATGTAATCACGGAGGGAGTGATTAGCGTGTTAATCTACGGTTCATTCTCTCTTTTCCCTTGAGAATCTCCACAAAGGGTGAACTCTGGTAAGAAAAAGGGAACATCACCAAACCTGCAGCAAGCCGGAGGAGGCTAGCAGCCATCTCCCCATCTCCTGCAGGTGGGTGGGCTCCTGGCTGCTGATTTGGTTCAGGGCCTTGGCCCTCCTGCATTTCATCATCTGTCAGAGGCTTCCCGGAGATCCTGCTCAGTTTGCATTATTTTTTCCAACTGTCATGACAATGTGAACAATGACCATCGATTTTCTTCAGTGACCCTCCCTGCAGAGGGACTTTCACTCTGAGGCTGCAAAACCCCATTATTTAAAGATAAAAAGGTGAGGTTTAGGCATTGCCAGTCTCTGTGACTTGGGAAAATATCTTGGTATCAAAGGAGACCTTTTTTTCCCCTCTATCTGCAGCAAAGCCTCCCCACCTGCTCCCCCCAGGCCCCAACAAGTGAGCTGATCAATCTGAATTGATCACTTCACGAAGTGGAGTTTCAGCTGTATCTCACTTTCCACATGGTTCCAAGAAAGTCAACATCATGCCTGAAGCTATTTTTATCACAGCCCACTATTTCCGTTTCCTCTGTGGTCTGCGGGGCTGGGCATTCCTTCCCAGTGACTCACAGGCCTCACTGAGTTCTGGGGAGTCAGCATGTTTGCGTAGCTCACCCCATCCCTCTTGCCTGTCCTACCCTTGAACTTTCTTCCCTGCAGCCCAAGCCCTATCTGTTCCTGAAGACAACAATTCCACCATCCCCCCCACTGGAAGCAAATGCTCCCTCTACCAGGCTTCTGCCATGTTTTGTCTGAATCTTAGAGGACAGGGAGCTCTCCCCCAGCCGTGGTGCTGAAAGTTCTCCAAGGTCAGAAGGATCAGGCTGTCCTCCTCTGGCAGAAGGACATGGATAGCCAGGTCGAAGAAGCCAATGCTACAAGGATAAGGGGATGTCCTTTGGAATCAGGGTTTGGACTCCGGCCAGGTGATTTATGAGTAAGGTTGTTCCTGTTGAAGTGGCAGTTCCTTTTCTCTAAGCCGAGCACCGGAATCCTGATCTGAGCTTGTGGGCAGGAGGCGGGAGGTGCTCTGTATTTGGCGTCTCGCAGGAGTGGGAGTGGCTACCCCAAGATGTATTGATTCACCGATTTTCCTCCTTCCAGAGAGGCTGAAGGCACCTGCAGAAATGTCTGTGGATGGACAAGGGGAAGGAAAGGCGAGAAAGAAGGCAGGGGAGCAGGAAGGAAGGGACCAAAGTGGTGAAGAAGAGAGAGGAGCCGGTGGGGGTTGGATGGCCAGGCAGTTTCTAAGGTGGATTATGGAGGTCTGGGCTTCAACTGGGTGGAGCGGAGGCCAGCCTAGACGGAGCGGCGCTGGCGCTCAGGAGGTGGGAGGCTGGTTGTGGGCTGTCCTGGGCTGAGCTCAGTCAGACAGGAAGTTCCAGACAGAAGGCAGAAGCTGGCCTCCTGGTGGCTTTGAGGAAAGAGCCCTTGTGGTCAGGAGGCGCTAGGGTGAACCCCAGGGCAAAATCCCTCCACTTTAGAGGGCCAGTTCTGTCCCACTGGGACTGGTTCCCTACATATTGGGGTTGTGTTTTTTAAGGTCCAGAAGTCTATTTGCCTCATTCATTCGTGCAGCATTTATTCAGTGCCTACTTTTTGCTCTGCTAGGTGCTGAGGATGTCATGGCGAATGAGCTATTGTCCCAGACTTCAAGGCTCTCCCAGATCAGTGAGGGTCATGGGTAGCATGAAGTGAACGAAGTGAACAGAGTCCTTCAGTCCAGGGATGGGTACCGTGCTGGAGCTGAGCCAGACGTGCATGGGCTGGGGGTCAGGGGACACAGAGAGCCCCAGCCTGGCCCTGAATTGTGAGGAAGTCTTCGGGGATGAGGTCACATCGGAGTGCTGTCTTTTGCTTGGCCAAAGATGATGGAAGGGTGTCTATTTAGAAGATGCAGCATGGCGCCGTGGGGCATGAGACAGGATGTGGGGCCAACAGCTGGATGCGCTCTTGTAAAGATGGTAGGAGAGGTTACCCATTCTTAAAAATTTTAAGTAAACTGTTTTTTTTAATAAGTTTTGATTTCTAGGAAAGTTGTGAAGAGATTACCGAGTCCGTAGGCACACCCCTTCCCCAGGCTCCCCTGCTGCTGAGAACTTACAGCCACACGGTGCATTGATCAGAACTAAGAACCAAGATTGGTCTGTTACCATCAACCAGACTATAGCTAGGCTTCATTTGGATTTCACCAGTTTATATGCCAATGTCCTAACTGTGTTCTAGGATCGATTCCAAGATCCCATCTTGCATTTAGCTCAATGTCCTTTACTAATAAGACAGGCCAGTTTTCTGTTGCTTGCAGCAAAATGCCCTTCCTGATGGAGATGCCGCTCAGGGCTCAGTTGGCTGAGGGGGAGGGAAGTAGGAGTCTGAGGGGACCCCTGGGCTTTGGGCTTGGGCAGCTGGGTAGACGGGAGGCCACAGGGAGAGGGGGGAGGGCAGAAGGAGGAGGTTTGAGTGGGGACAGGGTCGGAAAGTCACAAGTATCTTTGCAGGGATACGATTCTTCCCAGATCTCTACACAGGCAAGGCTGAGCCTGGCTGGAGGCAGGTGCAAGGGTAGGTGTGGGAAATTATTCTAGAAACCCAAAGCATCCATTCATCTGAGTCTTCTTTCAGGAACTGGCTGGGGTAGAGAGGAAACTCACAGCCGGGAGTCCAGTGTTGCCTATTGGACTCCTCTTCCGGGAGCTACCTTGTTGTTCAGACAGCAGATCTCACCTTCTTCCTTTCCTAATTCCCACTTCCAAGAGTAAGCTTCAACTCCCTCAGGCAGTTCCCATGGAAACGCATTACTGGCCTCTCCTCATCAGCATTCCACCTTAAAACCTGCCAAAGCCTGCGGGAGGGACAGTTAGAAATTCTTCAGTAATGTCCCTGCTTGTCCTCTCTTTAAGAAAACCTTCTCCTTTGGAGGCTGCGGAGCGTGGACTTGGCAGTGAAGATGCCCTGGTCCAGGCCCAGCTTATCGAACTCTCATGGTGACCTGGGTGCACCTTCTCCTCTCTGGGCCTCAGTTTCCCCATTAGTAAAAGGAGAAGACTGCTACAGAACACTGACTCCCAACCCCGCCCCCACCGAGATGCCGAGATGCTCTTCGCTGGCTGCCCAGAGAGGCCACATTTTTGAAAGATGTTGTCTGTCAGCTAGAGCTTCTCTAATAACATTAGGTTCTCCATATATTATTAAAGACATCCATAACTTCCAACCAGAGCTTCTGGTCACAGTACCAGCAAATGGAATTGATGTCATTTCATGCAAATGCTGGCAAGACCTCCTCTTGGCTGGAGGGCAACGTTCCCTTGGGAATTCACAGATATTGAAAAACGCTCTGTCCAGCCGTACACCTGGGGACGCGGGGTCCGTCCCCCGGGAACCGAGCGAGACCAGGCCATCTGCCTCTCAGAACCAGCTCTGCAATTCAGCGACAGGGAGAGACTGTAGACTTTGTCGCGCCCCAGACCTGAGGGTTTGGGCTTTTGTTTCTGTTTGTGTTTTAGAATTTCAAGCCTACCGCTCAATCAAGTGTGGTCTTGGACAGGGTGGTGAAGTCCACAGACGCCCGGACCCTCCACCCTTCAGAAGGTAGAGCTCTATCCCCCGCCCCGTGAGTGTGAGCCGGACGCAGGGGGAGAAGCGGCTGTGGCGGACATGCTGGTGACACCGGATCCTGATGGGTGTCACGACTGCCTCCTGGCTCTCTTTCGTGGGTCCCTCGCTCAGGAGGAAGACCGTTGCCATGTCGGAAGAACCCTCGAGCTGCCCGTGGAGGAAGCCGTCTGGTGAGGAACTAGGGTCTCCTGCCAACAACGCTGTGTGGGGAGCATCCTTGAAGCTGAACGAACCACAAATCCAGCAGCCTCCACCATCACAGCTTTATCTGATGTTTCTGCAGGGTCTCCTTGGGCTAAAATCAAGGTATCTGCAGGGCCGTGTTCCTTCCCACAGAGTCCCCATGGGAAGATCTGTATTTCCTTGCCTTTTCCAGGTTCTAGAACGTCCCCATTCCTTGGTGTGTGGCCTCCTCTCCTCTCCCTCCCAAACCAACAATGTTGCATCCTTCCGATGCCCCTTCTCGTGTCACCCCTCCAGCTCTGACCACTATCCTTAGTGGACGAAGACCCCCCCTGGCAGCCCCGTGGGGCCCACACTGAGGGGGGAGGTAGGGAAGCTGCTGAGGGTCCACCACAGAGTCTGGGTGAGGGTGGTGGGGCTCTGGGCCTGACTCAGTGTTGCAGCCTGGAGCCAGGGGACGTTGGCCGAGTCCCCCTGGGCAAAGCTTGTCTATAGTAATCCGTTTGTGGTGGCGGGTGGGGGTGGGGGCAGGGACAGGGGTATCTGCACTGTGTGTGCTGGATGGAACCCCTTGAGTTGGGGGGAAAGAGAGAGCACAGAAGGCAAGGACAGGGTGGGCCATTGACAAGACGTCCCCCCCATCCTTGGGGGATGGCAGTGAGGAGGAAACCACTGTGATGTTGGTGGCAGCACCTGGGTGGTCAGGCTGAGGGTGGGAGCCAGGAAAAGGCGGGCAGAGATCCGCGATGGGTGCTAAATGCACCCCACAAGGCCAAGGTCATGGGAAAGCCAAAGATCTTGGAGCCACAGCTCCAGGGAGTTTGAAGTGCTAGGAGCAGAACCAGGGTCAAGGGCAACCCCCTGCTATTTGGACCCTACCCTCTCTGACCCCAACGATGCTATGATCCTGTGGCTTTGACCTCATCGTGTGGCAAGATCCCCACTGATTTTGAACGAAATTAGAGCTGCCGAAGAAAACCCGCCCGGCAGAAGCCGTGATAGGGTAACCGTGTGGGCAACGGATCCAAGCTTTGTCGCACGCCCATGCCCCGCGGGGCACTCAGCTGTGTCGTGCAGCAGCTCCGTGAGCAAGTCCTGTGAAATTATTCTGGAACGGTACCAGAGGGAATAGGAAAAACTGAACACAGTTCTGACTACGTGGAAAATTGCTTAAGGACCTAAATTAGCTCAATGGAGTTCATGCCAAAGATAGTTCTTGACCCTGAAAGTCATTATCCCTATAATTTTTATTTCAAAATTCTCATGTATAAATGTGAGCTACGCTGCCCCTGAGGTCACAATTGGGAGGATGGCAAGGCCACAGGGTCCGAATGGCAGGGTCAGAGTGTCCCGAGCTCCAAAACTGAAGCCGGGGTTTCATTTGGAGCAGACGACATTGTTATGAAGGGGGGCACTTCTGGGCACCCCCTTGGAAACAGCTGCTGTGATCTCTGACCCCAAAGATCTTGGTAGCACAACAAGAAAAAGGGAGGGCACCTGCAAGCGTAGCCATTAGTGAGCACTTACTGTGTACGCGAAGCTGTGTTCAGGGGTTCACAACACCCTGTCTCTCCATTAAGGAGACAAGGGAGCTTTGTCAGGATTAAGTCAGTTCCTCCAGAGAGAAGCAACCAGAAGGGAGACCTGGACTCACACTCAGGGCTGCTGGGCTCCAGAGGGCCCCCTTCGCCCCTCACTGGGCTGTGGGAGAAGACACGAGTATGTTTCCAACACAGCAGCGAGAGAGTCTGGCCCCCTCTCACTCCGTCCCAGCGCCCGCCGGTCACACTCCACCATCGCTCCGGCTGGGGGAACCTCTGCCTGCAACTTGCCCTTGCCGTCTGCTCTTATAGCAGCCAGCGACCTTACAAAATTCCAGTCAGGCCACATCCCCGCTGTGCTCTAAAGCTTCAGTCACTTCCTAGGAAGGCCAGAGAGAAAGCCAGAGCACCCTGTGATCACCAAGACGTGACCCTGACCCCAGCCCGCATCGTCTCCTACCCTTCCTCAGGCTCCTGCGGTCCTCCTGCTGTTCCTCGAAATCGCCAAGCAGTTCTTGCCTCAGGGCCTTTGCACAGGACGTTCTCTGCCTGGAATGCTTTCTGCTCCAATACCTGCCTGGCTACCTCCCTTGGCTCCTTTGGGTCTTCGCTCCAACAAAACGTTCCTAATGAGGCCCCACTGATCGGGGAACTGCAGTGACTCCCTTCCTGTCCTTC
Organism: Procyon lotor; assembly: GCA_028646535.1. NCBI lineage: Eukaryota > Metazoa > Chordata > Mammalia > Carnivora > Procyonidae > Procyon > Procyon lotor. The sequence goes on along the minus strand of JAQQSY010007760.1, from coordinate 3,036 downwards.
CCTTGTCTCCACAGCACCTGTCACTTCCCGGCGCACCGGGGACTTTACCCCACGGGTGCGGCTCGTCTGTCTGTCCCATGGAGGGGAACCTCGGCTCCATGAGCCCAGGGCTTTGTCTGCGTCGTTCGCTGCTGTGTCTCCAGCACCTGGAACGGAGCTTAATCCACAGTAAGTGCTTCGTTTAAAAAAAAAAAGGTGCTGAACGAATGAATGTTGACACTTGGAGAAAGATGCTGACGGAGGGCCCTGTGAAGAGCCCGTTCCTTTCATCGTGCTGGCCGGTGGGCACCCCAGTTGTTCCGAAACAGGCCGGGTCTGCCAGAGGGAGAGGGTCACTCCAGGTGCAGGGACGTCCCTTCTCGCCGCCCTTGGGGACCTTGTTCTCCCGGGGCAGCCACGTCAGTGGGCTTCTCACTCCCCTCGTGTGACAGTCCCTGTCTCTGGAGATTCTGTCCCCCAGGAGGGGAGGGCCCAGCCTTCCCTTCCTGTGGTCTTTCCAGAACCGTCTTCCCAGTTCCCACAGCTCAGCTCTGTGGGCTCACTCCTGCCACCCACTGGGAGACATGTCATTCTCACGGTCTTCTCCCGACCCGCCCAGCCCCATCCTTGCAGGATTCTGAGCCCGGCCCAGCTCACCCCTTCGCTTCCACCATCAGACGCGCTCTGGGTGGGGCTGCACCCAACAGCCACCTGCATTCATTTCTCTTTCCAATTCAAAGACATTCTGGGGGCACTGGGAGCGTGCCAGGCCCGGCCTCGTAAGCATCGTCCTCCTGACCATCGACATCACATAAGGGGCACTGCCCCGTCCCCGGCACCATCGAAGAAGGGCCTGATTTCACCACGACCAGTACGACAAGCCCATAGCCACCAAGCAAGCACTATCCTTACCCTCATTTCGTAGATCGCGCCTAAGAAAAGGAACCAGAATTCCACGGTCTCATCTAGTATCCGGTTCATGTCCAACTTTCCCCAAATGCAACACTGAGAAGAGTTGACTCAAAGTTCCTCCCCATTACGTGCGAGGTTACCCTCACCACCAGCCCGCACAGCCTATGGGTCCATTGTTGTCCCTGGACGTTGCCTTTCATTAAATCAACATGCTGGTCTCCTTTTTTATTTTATACCTTTCCCTTCACAGTCAGTGGGGGAGACAGAAACAGAAGATGGGAAAGTAAATGAGCAGGGGTAGGATGGGGGATTGTGGCTACAAGGAGGGAGCTCAACCTTCTGGTCCTCTAGGAGCATGCAGAAATGGAGCCCAGACCTGCTAGTTCACGCAAGGAAGGTTCCTAGGGGAAGAGCTGAGCGAGACCATGAGGCATGAGAAGCAATGATAGAGAGAAAGATGACGGGGGGGCACTCCAGCCAAGAGGGGACAATGAGAGAAAAGGCAAGCACACAGCATGGTGACCTATGGAAAAATTCAATCTAGTGTTACTGGAGTGTGATATGCAAAGCAGAGAGTAGTGAGAAATGGGGCTGCTGAGGTAGGCAGAGGTCCAATTATAAAGGGCCTTAAATGCAGGGTTAAGGAGGTTGAGTCTTATCCTTAAGACAATGAGGAGCCATGAAAGGGTTGTAGATAGGCAAGACTGATTATTTATGTTTGGCCTATCACCCTGATGGCTATGATTTGGAGGAACTGCTGTGTAATTCATTCATTTCATTCATTCATTCATTCATTCATTCATTCATTCAAACCTTTACTGAGTGCTTTCTGTGTGTAAGACACTCTTTTGGATGCTGGGAAAACAGATGTGAACAAAACAGTCTAGAATTCCTGTCATCATGGAACTCAGAATTGGATGAAGGAAAGCAGACAGCAAACAAAAGTAGAGTGTCAGAGGGTAATAAGTGTTATATAGCGAAATAATCCAACAGGGACAAGGGAGGGTCTGGCGGTGGTGCGGGGTGTGTGCCTGTGTCTAACTTAAATAAGGTAGTCAGGGAAAGCCTCATAGAAGAGATGAGCAAGAGAAGGAGGTGAGGGCAAGAACAACACAATTGCCTAGGGGAAGAGAGCTCCAGGCCAAAGGAAAGGCAAATGCAAAGGCCCTGTGGTGGAAACAGGTGGCTATTTATTTGAGGGTTTGCCTGGAGGGCACAGTGGATAAAACAGAGGGCTGAGGAGAAAAAAGTAGGGGGATTAAACTGAGAAAGAAAAAGGGGAGGGATGGATCGTGAAGGACCCTGTAGGCCAAAGTAATGACTTTGGCCTTTAGTCTGAGACCAGAAGCTGTTAGGAGTTTTAATCTGAAAAACGGTAGGACACGACTTTGGTTTTGAAAGGATCTCTCTGATTTCTGTGCAGATTCAGTGGAAGGAGGGTGGAGTCAGACACTGGGAAACCAGTTAGGAGAAGGGCGCCCATCCAGGTGGCAGACGATGGCGGTGTGGGCTCAGGTTGGTGGGGGGGGAAATGCAGAAGGAGCCGGGTTCTAGGTCTTCCGAAGGCAGAGCCTAGAGATTTGATGATGGATTTGCACCGGGTGTATTATGGGAGGACAGGAGTCAAGGCTGACTCCAGACTTTTTTTTGGAGCAACCAGGACTGCGAAGACATAAGAGGAGCAGGTTGGGTGGAGGAAGGCGCAGGAGCTCAGCCTGAACACCTTCGCTCTGCGACACTCATGGGACATCCCGGAAGAGAGATGGTTTCAGGGGTGGGTGTGAGTGTCCGGAGTTAGGGGGAGGGTGTGGGCCAGAGTCCTTGGCACACTGACGGGAGGTGAACCCTTGAGCTTGGTGAGCTTCCCAGGGAAGCCAGTGTAGGTGCAGCAAAGACCTATGTGGGAGCCCCAAGGCGCTCTGATGTGCACAGCGGGAGATGAGGAAGAAACTAGCAAGAGAGACCAAGAAGGAGCAGCCAGGGAGGCCAAAGGACCAGCAGGTGGGTTCCTGAAGCTGACAGCGCATCAAGGATCCGGTGACCAACAGGGTCAATGCTGCTGGCTGGTCAGACAGGAAGAGACTGCACTTGACTTTGGGATGGGGAGGTCACTGATGGCAGGAGGAGAGCCTGGTGGGAGGGGGC
>JAQQSY010007759.1:0-10272 GCA_028646535.1 Procyon lotor | reverse complement strand
ACACAGGGTGCTGGGTCAGGGGGCTGCGGGGGCAGACGGGGCACACAGGGCACTGGGTCGGGGGGCTGCAGGGGGCACACGGGCACTGGGTCAGGGGCTACGGGGGCCACACAGGGCGCTGGGTCAGGGGGCTGAGGGTGCAGACAGGGGGCACATAGGGCGCTGGGTCAGAGGGCTGCGGGGCACAGGCAGGGCAGGGGTATGTCACTCCTTGTCCCCAACGCCTCGTGCGCACCACTGGGTACCCATGCCTCTCACCGATGGGGTGAGCGAGGAGCAGTTCTAGGGAAAGGACCCACACTAAGCCAGAACCACCCCAGGAAAGCAGAAGAGTGTGACTCCAACTCCGGACTGAGCGCGCAGAAGCGCCCCGGCTCTGGCTGTCCCAACAAGCAGGTGAGGAGGCTCGCCAGCCTTCACTCCGCCGGAGGCCCAGGGCCGGCGCCACAGTGCGGTGCCCGCTGACTCCCGGGGCTCTCTCACCTGGATCTTGGGTCGCCAGCTATCAAGTTTCCAAACTCCCCCAGGATGTAGCCGCCCACTTTGACCAGGTTCTCATGGCACGCTGGAGCCTGAAGGGCCTGGAAGACAAGGAGCCCGATGAGCCCAGTGCGCAGGCGCACCCCCACCCCCAGGTCAGCGAGCTGGGGCGCATCTGCCGGCGGAGTGGCAGCAGTCACAGCATCAAGACCAAACAGGACGCAGGTCGCTTCCCTATGTCAGTGCAAGCGGGGCACACCCACACCCTCCTGGGGGCACACACCCCTCGTCACCGCACCACAGAGACCTCGCGTACCAGAGACGAGGCTCCGGAGGAGGAAGCGTCCACAGCATGAGCTGCGACCTCCCAGGAGAGCAGGCAGGAGACACGCGGGCAGCCAGAGACACCAGAACCCCACGCTTTACCTAGAGCGGGGCGCATGGACCGTACCTCGAACACCGTCTTGGCAGCATAGCCCTGCACGTCGTCCCGATTGATGACAATCTGAATGACGCGGTACCACACCTCTTCGCTCACATAGTCCCCGGCGATCCGGATCAGGTTGAGGATGGTGTCCACGTACCACGTGTAGTCCCCGGCATACTTCTCCGCCAAGATGGCGACCTTCAGCACCTGCAGAGACGCTGCTCAGAGCAGGCACTCCGGGCCCCATAGCGGCGGCGGCAGCGGCACTGTGTGCTGCCCCGTGTCAACTCCAGGGCTCCAGAGGGACCGACGCGCGTGCCAAAGCTTGGGAGTGCAAGAATCTTCCACCAAGTTCTCAGGGGAGCCCAGAAAGTTAAGATTTAAAGACTTAACTGAGGAAAGCCAGACCACCCTCCAGGAATAGACTCAGAGGGACACGGTCTAGGAAAACAGGCCTCGGGGTCGGGACATGGCTGCAGGAGGGCACAGCAAGCCGCGCCCTGCACTGCCGTCCGGGCGTGGGGCCTCCTCCCAGCAGCCCCATCCTCAGAGTGGCAGGGGCCCTCTGGGTCTCCTCCTGCTCTGGCCAGCCTTTCTCAACACTCTCCCCTCTACCCTTCATGGGAGACCCCACCCACTCACTCACCCCCACGCGTTCCAGAGGGCTCTGTGGACCACACGCACGGCCCCGGGGGCAACAGCACCAGGCAGCCCAAAAGCAGACCTCGCCCCCCTCCCCCAGTCACCTCCTTGGGGCACTGAGCCCTGGACAGCATCAACTGTCCTTCATGTAGCTGCCCGTCCTCACAGCCCACCTTCCCACTCCATCGCCCTCCTGACTGCGCCCCCAGATCCCCTGCCAGGGCCTGGACCATCTGACCACCAGAGCCATCTGCTCTGCCCACCCTCTGGCATCCACATCGACTCTCCACAGTGACCCCAGCACATCACTCCCAAACTCACTCTGTGTCACTGCCTTGGCTTCAGACCCTGTGAGCCCAGAGCTTGCCCCGAAGCTGAGCACTCAGGGCCTCCCCCGCCACCTCGACACGGGCCAGCATCCGCACTGCCCCTGCCACACGTGCCAAGCACCCCATGACGACGCCTCCCAAGCCGCCCCCCTGCCCCTGGAGCCCTGCCTTCACCAGTCGGGTCCGGAGTCCTGCCTCCACCAGTCACGAGCCACACTACAGGCAGGTCCGCTGTCCTGCCTAGGACCTGCCGTCCCTGTGCACAGAAAGGCCCCTGTGAGCAGGGCAGCCGGCACACCCAGGTGGGGAAGCCCAGCAGCCAGCACGATCCCAGGGGACATCCTCAGACACGCCAGGCTGCGCAGATGGACGGACAGAGCACTGACCTGGACACTTACTCTTCATTCGACTAAAGCTGACCGAAAAAGTCACTCGTTGTTTGAAAGGGAGTAAGAGCCAACATGGATCTGGCTAACACTCAAGACCTTAAAAACCGGAAGAACATGCCCGGCAGCGAGGAGAGCCATGCCCCCAACTAAGGTCCCCAGAGTGAGCGAGTGCCACCTGCACAGGCGTCCAGCCCCAGCCCTGCTGCCCGACCACACTCCAAACATGACCCCACCCACCCCACGCTCCCCTGCACGCCTGTCCTTGGATCTTCCTCCCTGTCCCTCGGGGCTCCCCCGCCGTGCCTGAGCCCTCTTTCCTGGGTGGGCATCCATTCAGCACCAGGAGCCTTCCTTGATCTTCTTCTCCAGGGCAGCCCTGCTCCTCACCGAAGCAGCCACTTAGCGCTGAAGAGCCAGCAGGCGCCCCGGCCTGGCCACGGGGGCCACGGCCACTCCCTAAGTGACCCACTGTAAGCCTGAGTGTCCGCCTGTGTGCAGAGCCATGTGTGCCCAGAAGTGTGGCCCCTCTCTACACAGACGCACACCGAGCCCTCTGTGAACCACAGCACACACTCGGGCCCCCGCGGGCTACCTGGACCCCGGCCCACCCCAAGTCTGCATCCCCATCAGCCTTTCCGCAGGTCAGTGCGTGCGGGACCCTGACAAGGAGTTTGCTGTGTGCGGCCACCTTGCTGACGACCTAACGCCAGAAGCGAGGGCTGCCAGGTGGGAAACGGTGGCCACGCTCAACGTCCTGGACAGGAAGGAACACATGGCCAGCACGAGCAGTCATTCCAAGGTTCAAACTGGCAGACGTTGCCCACAGGAGTCCAAACTCGTGCTCACCTCAGTTGCACAAGTTCCTCACTGTGAGGGTCCCTGTTCGCAAGGCTGTTTAGAGCCATCCCCCAAAGACTAAAAGGCTCCACTGAGAACGCTGATGGGAAGCTAAAGTGCAGGAATCTCTCACCCAGAACCCAGCGGGTTCCTAGGAAAGTGTCAGAAGGGGACCCCGTGCGCCAAGGAAAAGAAGACCGTGCTGGAGGCACAGCGGCCAGACTCACGATCTCCTCTCGGATGGAGTAGTCGGCTGTCTCCAGGTAGCTCAGCATCTCGGCCACAATCTGCTGGGCGTTGCTGCGGTCACACATGGCGTACAGGAGGTCCACGGCCCGCTGCCGCACACTCACGTCCCGCTCCGTCTGGGGGTGCGAGGCGCAGCGTGAAAAGCCGCTCGAGCAGACTGCGGGCAGGGTGGCCAGGCCCCCATGGCTCCAGCCCCTACCTTGTCCCAGTGATCACTGCGAGCTCTCCCTGTCTAGACTCTGGGAGCCCCTCACTCGTACACTTGGGCCCAGCAGCTCTGGACTGCCCGGAATCAAAGTGCGTCCCCAGAAGCCGCCCTGCTGTGTGGTCACCGACCAGCACCATCTGGGATCTTCTCACAGTGCCGCTCTGAGGCCCCAGGCCAGACCTGCTCCGTCTGCTCCCGCTCTCTCAGTCCTTGGCACAGGACAGCCTGGGAAACACGGCTGAACCACCAAACAACAGGCAAAGGCAAGGGCAAGTCTTTCTGACTCCTGGCAGTGAAACCAGGGCCAGGAGAATCCAGAACCAAAAAGCTCAGCTGCCAGCCCTTGTGCGGCCTCTTGCTCAAAACACACCCCAAACACGCAAAGATACAAAGGGACAGAGTCCGACCTGTTCTAGACTGTGAGGCTGGCCAGAACAAGGGGCTCCGCAGCGGCCCTGCTCCCTGGCGCACCTCCGGCAGCACCGGCAGCGCTGGGGGCGCTGAGCGGGCCCAGTAAGGGCGGCCGGCCTGCAGAGCCTGCTCCAGAGACTCTCAGAGGCAGGTAACGGGAGCAAGTAGCCGCAGCTTGGCTCTTCCAACTCTGGAACGTTAATTCCTTAAGAAAGGTGAATTTTCTTTTGCAAAAGGTGAGTTTTCTCAGAGACAAGGACAAAACAGTTTCTCTTTCGACCCCGAAGAACTGTCTGCAGTGACTCAAACACCTACAGTGGCTCGGCTCTGTGCGAAACCCGACGCTCAATACCGCACGCCCCGAGCCGACCTCACAGGCGGGGACACTGTCCTCACAGGACAGAGCACTTGCCTTCAGGGCGTTGATGACGGTCTCGATGTGCGTCTTGACCGCCTCGTGGGAGAACTCGGAGCTGGCCAGCGTGCACATGCTCTCCAGGGCCAGGTAGCGCAGGTTGGTCTCCCGGTGCTGCAGGAACTGGCCCAGCTGGTTACAGGCGCGGACCAGCAGGTTCGGCTCACTGCAGACAAGAGAAGCGGGGTAGGCAGGGGTCCCTCAGCACGCGCCCCTCAGACGGGGCCACTCATGGGCCGGCGCGGCAGGTGGTGTTTGTGGCCAGCACGCTGCTGAAGGGACCGTAGGGCCCCCCACGAGGAAAGCCTTGAACTGAAACGCTGAGGCCAGTTTCGCCTCTGCTCTGCTTGCTGCCACCTCATATGTGGGATTCCACCGACGCCTAAGAGCTGGTGACAACAGAGGCAACACCCCGAGCCGAGCACCTCCTGAGCCTCTTTGCCGAGCTCACAGAGGGAACACTCAGGCTCTCGCCAAGGGGCCAGAGGGCTCATCTCAGCCAGAGCAGCAAGCCCTGGTGAATGGCTGAACAAAGGCCTTGCCCACGAGAAGACCCCCGAGAGCCCCGCGCACAGACACGGACGCGAGGTCGGCAAGGCCCGAGGTACCGCTTCCCAGGGAGTTCTGGCTATGCCGCTGCTTACTCTTGACTTAAGTATCTTCAATAAATGAAACCAAAGGGCTTCCTCTAACATCAAAACTTCCGTTTTCAACAGTTCCCCACCCTGCTGATGTAGGACTCTCAGTAGGACTTTCTGTCCCCAGATACTGCATCTGTCCAGAAATGCTGACGTGGAAGACGGCTGCAAGAGGGTCCACCACACCTCTTGAGCCCCCACCTTGGGTGGGGTGCAGCAATCCGCAGTCATGGGGACCCAGGTGGCATCTCGCACAGCCCTGCCCGGGAGCCCCACCATCGTGCTAATGGGAACTCTAAAACAAGGCACCACTCTCATGGCCACGGTCAAACCACAGGACTCCAGGAGCTGAGAAGAAACGGCAAGGAAGCAAACCTTTCCGCGGTCCACCATCCCCCTGTGCCACACTGGCACAAACGGCCCCTCCACCGCTCCCCAGAGAGGCCTCAGACCGACACTGAGGGGGGCTCTGTGCCACAGGAAAGCTACCAGGCACCCACCCTCGTCCTCACTGCAAGGTCATGGGAGAAGCCAGGCAGGATCGGGGTGCCAAGGAGGAAGAGGAGAGGCCCTCAGGGAAAGGCAGGACCAGAGAGAACAAGTTGGAAGTTCTGAGGCCAGAGAGAGCACGAAGTGCTGGAGGAGAGCGAAACAAGAGACCGCACAGGGATCCCACACCCGTCTGAGGAGGGCAGAGGCAACGTGTCCACGTCGGGAAACGGGCAAACACTCAATGACACCCAGCAGGCCTGGCATCAACGAGAGAGGGCACCTGGCGGGTTCCAGAGAGGCGCGTCCTCCCTACGGGGCAAGGCCAAGGGAAGGAGAGCACGGCCCTCTGAGGACCCACCTATCGTGGTGAATGATCAAGCTGATCGCCTCGAAGAGCACGGCGTTCTTGGCGTTGGAATGCTGCACTTTTTTTGACTTTGGTGGTTCCTGGGCTTTGTTCAGAACCGTCTCCAGACACTCGGTCAGGCGACCTCGCACTGCAGGGTCTTCTGGGCGAGACAGAGCACCATCAGGCCGGGCCCACACCCACGTGCCCTCCCAGCCGTACAGCCTCACAACAAGGGGGACATGGCTGGCAGGAGTTCCTGGTCCGACTGGGGAGCTACTTAAAATGGGAGGATTTAGTAGCTAGAGTAACTACCGATACGTTTTAATGCAAATAAGATGCACGACATTTTCGCTGCATTACAGAGGACACAAACAGAGAGAAAATAAAATCTCAGAGACACAAGCAAAACATATAAAAGTTTGAAAAGACAAGGGGCAAAAGATCTTTTTCTCTACTTTCATTCCCAACAGATCCAGAGAAAATGTTACCAAAACCAATAAAAAAGAGAAGGAAACTTTTAAAGTTCTGATCAAACCAGAAAAAAGAAACAAAAGACAAAAAAGGAATAAGAAAGCAGTAAAAATATCAAACTATCATAAACAACCTGTCCACCAAAACCCCCAGCACCTCGGGGTGTCACAAGTCCGGCCCTTGGAGAGAGGAGCCAACAGGCAAACAGGTGCAGCAAGGGTGCCAGCAGGGCCCCCGAGGAGCAGCCACCCCAGGCTGTGGCTCAGAGGTCTGAGGGTCAGGAGCCACCGCAGGAAAACTGCAGCCACACCCACAGACGATCTCAGAGCGAAGATGTGGGACAGCCGCCAGGCAGGACCGGGCAACCAGGGGCAGCAGGGGTGAGGGAGTAAGGAGTGGGGCCATCAGGGAGGCTGAGCCACTCCAGCTCAAGGGAAGGCTCTGCCACAGGTATGCAGGTCATACTTTGGTATGAAAGATACTTAGTAAAAGAAAATTACTCGAATCTAACAAAGAAATATCTTGCACAAAAACCAGTTAGATGAAAATATGAAGGCTACAACAAGCAATTTTTGCAAAGGGCAATTTGGAAGTTAACAATAAAAATCTTCACCTACAGGGGCCTAGAGGGCTCCATCCATTAAGTGTCTACCTTCGGCTCAGGTCATGATCTCTGGGTCCTGGGATCGAGCCCGCATCAGGCTCCCTGCTCAGCAGGGAGTCTGTTTCTCCCTCTGCCTGCTGCTCATGCTCTATCTCTCGCTCTCTAATAAATAAATAAAATCTTAAAAAAAAAAAATTTCATCTCCAGTCTTCAACCAAGAAGTTCTATTTTGAGATATTTACCATACTAGTCAAAATTGTAACATTTTACAGTAAAACAAGAACAGAAAAATAGCCTCTACGTGTACATTAAGGTTATACAGATTATTAACAACTTAAGATAACAGAGTTTGTAAGTGTTTCAAGTTTTACTGAAAAACATTGTTTCAAAAACCTGCACAGATCTGACACTATATAAAAACAGAGATAATTCCAGTTTGTAACAAAACCGTGAGTTCTGTACCAGCCACTCTGGGGAAGCCAAGATGTGCTGCAGCGGTATGAAGGGTCCACAGAACAAGGACCAGTGCCAGAAAAGGACGTGGGAGGACACGGACAGGAGCCACGCAGCCGGCCCGAAGCAGCCACTCCGAGGGGCCGCCACACGGGGTTACCTGGGGGCGGGTAGCACTGCAGGAGCCTCAGGAGCTTCACAGACAGCCAGGGGGCCGGGACAAAGTAGTAGGTGTAATCCTGGAGGTCTGTGGACGCAGACGTCACGATCTGGAAGACAACACGAGTGTGGGCAGGTGTCACCGAGGGAGGCCCTCAGTGGGGTCCTCGGATCACACACTGAGAAACAGTTCTGTTCGATGAGCGAAGAGTATAGAATACACTGCTCTCTGTCCCAGAGGTCGGGGGGCACGGCGAGCAGCCCCCACCATCGTCGTCCGGGGCAGCCCCCGACCCTGCTCGCACAAGCCGGCCCAACCCACTGACCTGAAACCGCTGCAGCGTTCACCCGCACCTGCGCTGGGAACCCAATCTTTCCTTTGCAGACCAGGACTCAAATAAAACAGAAGGGAGAACTCTGATCTTCTCAGAAGGGCGAAGCTGGTTCTGAACCAGCCCCACACCCCACAGCCCTCCAGTGCCATGCCTGGTGTGAGCTCACCGAGCCCAGAGAGCAAGCTTCCTTCAGTCATGGTTCCATCTCCCTGGCGGTCAGGGTCCTTGGCAGGGCAGACCCTCCCTCCACCTTCTGAATACGTGACAGCCCCGAAGACATTTCATTTCCACTAACACACCCGTGCCTTCCTCACTCCCTGTGTCAGGGAGGTCAGAGGAGCACCACCCTACCAAGCCCACCGTTGTGACACTTTAGGTCCTATGTAGTAAGCATGTTCTCGAAGGTTTGACCGTGACCCCTGCCCTCAGCTGCAAGGCAGCAGCCCAGACCCAGGACGTGGCCCCTCCTGCAGGAAGGTGAGCTCTGCGCTGGGGAAGGCACAGGCAGGGGCAGGGTTAGGGTCTTGGGGCCTACAGGCCCCCGGAGCAGGACGCCAGGGAGCACTCAACCGCGGGGCAGTGGGAGCCAACACAGGCCGTCGCGCACAGCTGAAGCCACGCTCAGACACCTGCAACTTAGAAATGCACACATTCGAAACAAATACAAATATAAAAGCAATGAAGAATTCACCCCAAGGATTTAGAAAGGGACTAGCAAATTAACCTAAGAAAGTAAAGGAAATAAAACAAGGATAGGAACAGAAAGCAGCCGAGGAGAAAAAACAAAAGAGAGAGCCACCAAGTCAGAAGTCATCACACTTGACAGGCTCATCGGGGAAGTGAAAAGGCACAAACACCCCACAGCCAGACCGAGGAGGGGGCAGCACTACGGCCCACACCCCTGCACCCCGGCGTGGAGAGACGTTGAATATTCAGACAAATTAGCAAATGTCAGGAAAATCAGCTTAAACAAAACTGATGAAAGGACAGAAAATATAAAGACTCATAACTTATTGAATAAGTTGAATCCAAAGTAAGAAACTGTTCCTCAAAGAAATCCTACCTTCAAATGTCTTCACCAGTTAATTGATAATAAAAATGTTGGCCAAGAAACAGAATTTCCTTCATGTGACAAAGCGAACCAACAGCAACAAAACCAGCAAACGCTACTCATCATGGTGAGACACTCAGGACTCCTCTCCGAGAGGAAGAAGAAAATCACTCATAGTCCACACTGCTCGGGGGTCCGAGTGGAGGCCACAAAGCAGGAAACACAAATACTGGCTGGGAAAGAAAACTCACTGCCCACAGACGTGATGGAGCACAAAGAAGATCTAACGCAATCTCCAAATACATTACTAAGGTTAGTTAAGTGAGGGGCGCCTGGGTGGTTCAGTCAGTGAAGCATCTGCCTTCAGATCAGGTCATCATCCTGGGGTCCTGGGATCGAGTCCTGCATAGGGCTCCCTGCTCAGCAGGGAGTCTGCTGCTCCCTCTCTCTGCTGCTCCCCCTGCTTGTGCACGCTCTCAATCTCTCTCTCTCTGACAAATAAAATCTTTAAAAAAGATAAATAGAGGAGCGCCTGGGTGGCTCAGTGGGTTAAGCCTCTGCCTTTGGCTCAGATCATGATCTTGGGGTCCTGGGATCGAGCCCCGCATCGGGCTCTGCTCAGCGGGGAACCTGCTTCCCCCTCTCTGCCTGCCTCTCTGCCTACTTGTGATCTCTCTCTCTCTCTGTGAAATAAATAAACTCTTTTAAATAAATAAATAAGATTAGTGAGTTTGACAGAGCTGTCAACTCCAAGATCAATGTACAAATCACTTGCACAAACCAACACAAAGTGTTTATAAAACGCATTTTAAGACATCACTCAGGGGTGCCTGGGTGGCTCAGTAGGTTAAGTATGCTCAACCCCCACATGGGGCTCCCTGCTCAGCAGGAAGCCTGCTTCTCCCTCTCCCACTCCCCCTGCTTGTGTTCCCTCTCTCACTGTGTCTGCCTCTCTGTCAAATAAATAAATGAAATCTTTAAAAAAATAAGTAAATAAAAATTAAAATTAATAAACTGTATAGATAAACCTAACAACATAAAGAAACCACTACTCAAAAAATTACAAAACACGAGTAAGAAAAATTATAGTGACTTTCCAAATAAATGGAGAGGAATACCATGGTCATGGATGCAAAGACTCAATACTGCAAAGATTTTAATTCTCTCAAAACTGACCTCCAGTCCCAATGGGATTTTGAGGGTGAGGGAACAAGACAGGAGGGCGTGCTCCACTGGACATCAAGTTCCAGGAACTAAGACAGCATGTCACTGTGCAAGATCAACAGAGACAGCGAGGGAGGGGGGCACCGACACCGCCCACTGGTTTACGGCC
>JAQQSY010007758.1:0-10272 GCA_028646535.1 Procyon lotor | reverse complement strand
CATTTATTCTAGCAGTGAGAGCCTCTATTTTTAATTGTACCTCATTAATAGCTTTTTTAACTTCAACTTGGTTAGATTTTATTTCTTTTATTTCTCCAGAAAGGGCTTTTATTTCTCCCAAAAGAGATTCTCTAATATCTTCTATGCTTTTTTCGAGCCCTGCTATCATCTTGATAACTGTCATTTTTACTCTATTTCCGACATATTACTAATGTCCGCATTGACTAGGTCTCTCGCCATCGGTACTGGCTCTTCTTTTTTTTGCGGTGAGTTTTTCCACCTCATCATTTTGTCAAGGTAAGAGTAGATGGGTGAGAGAGAAAGATTCTCTGGAGTTCCTCAGTTTTCACTGATTGATTAACTAGGTCTTGGCTGGATATTCTCGCTGATCTTATAGGGGAGGGGCCCTTAGCCTTGGTTCTCAAATGTCTTTGCCCGAGGCGGAATTGCACCACCCTTGTGAGGGAATGGGCCAAGCACTTTGCTCAGGTCTGCTCTCGGGAGTCTTTGTTCCCTGAGCACTTTCTGTACCACCCTGGAGGCTGGGAATGAAAATGGCGGCCTCCCAGTCTCTGGCCCAGAGGAGCCGAGTGCTGGGTGCCGCGATCCTCCACAGGCCCTTAGAGGAAAGCCACCATCACTCCCGTCTCCCTTGTCCACAGTCGGCACTCTGTGCTCAGCTAGCCCGTGGTGGAGCTCCTCTATCTGTGGGGCGTGGCCCCATCTGGAGTCCCCAAACCAGCAGATTCCTGCTGCACGCTCTCGCACCGCTCCTCCCGAAGGAGGAAGGAGGGGGTGTCTCCGGAGCTGCCTCCCATGGGGTTCCCGCTTGAAGTACAGTGAGGAGGATCTTTTAATGCTCAAGGAGAAATTATGTGGCTCCGATGATGGTGGTATTCATGAATACAATAAGAAATAGTTCAGATTTAGAATATGTTTTGAAGTGGAGTCAGGAAGTCTCATAAGGTATGAGGAGAGAGAGAGAAATGGTTGTCCCATTAGCTCAGTTCTATGGTTGAAACGTTAAATTGGCTATTTGAAAGAAAAGAAATGTGTGTATTTGCATCTAAGATTGCATTTTTTGCATAACTTACAGACCTAATCCTGTTCACCATGACTTTATAGGATTCAGGCAAAGAAAGTGTTCACCAGCAAGCATGTGTGGCCATAATCACAGCCGCACTATTAGCCACACTGGCAAAGACATCCATACCTGTGGAAACTCTTTTACACATGAGGTTATTACTTTCTTATTTTTTTAATAACTAAATGAAACAGGAATGACCTTGGAGAAATACATTTTCTGGAATAAACAATGGAAAGGAGCTATTAACCTAACACAGCAGGAAATATATTGACCACAGTTAGAAATTTATTCTCTCAGAATGCAATACACAGAGTTTACTTACTGATGCTAGTATCTCTTTGCAAAACTAAAGAGAGAGGAAAAAAGCCCCAAAAAACAAGAAAGACATATTTTCATTGTTGATGTATAATCTGAAAAGCCAGCAGACTGAAAATGCACAAAAGAATTTAACCGGGGCTATAGAGTATACATTATTTTCCATAATATGCCTCCTAAATATCTTTGTCCTTTTTAGATGTTTCAGACTGCGCAAAGGGAGTAAAATATTCAATTACTTTTTAATGTCTCAAAATCACTCTCAGCAAAATGAAATCAATGCAATTGCCAAGAGCCCTCTTCATAGGATCAGCTATATTAATTCAAGATATGTCTCCCTCCCTCAGGTAACTTTAGTTTGAACATTGTTTACGAAGTTTAACCCTTGGTGGAGACTGAATCCCATGTTTTCAAGAATGAATCAGAAATGGACCATTTTAACAATAGGCAGCAGAGATGTGTCAGTTCTGCCAAAGATAGTGAATAGAGTGCCAGAAGATTATAAATTCAACCTACTGAGTGGTATCCACGACCACATATCCTCAAATCCTATCTTAATGTACAGGTAGGGTGTTACAGATCTGAGGAGGCCAATTAAGGGCGAATCTGTTCCAGTAGGATCTAAGACATCCACCTGGAAACAGCAGAACAGAGCTGTGCTCAACCTTTCATAAAATTCACTGCAAATGGATTTCCCAGCAGATAAATTATGGCCAAAATAGTGTTCAAGGCAGGCTTGAGTCAAGCAGGTACTGGATGGGTAGCCTTCCAGGTGTCACAGACATTGTCTCAAGATTTTTTCAGAAGAACTCGGGCTCTTGTTCAGTAAGGGTTCTCAGCACTTCTTAAGAATTTCATATGCTAAAAAAAGAAAAAAAAATAATAAGAAAGAAAGAAAGAAAGAAAGAAAGAAAGAAAGAAAGAAAGAAAGAAAGAAAGAAAGAATTGCATATGCTTTGGTTTATCCCAACTACACTACCATGTGGATCTGAATTAACTCTTGGGCTCTATATTCATTGGCAAGATAGAGAAGTCCCTTCAATGGCACAGTGTAAATGCCAGTTTTGCTCCAGTTCTTCACTTTGTATGTTTACTATCACCTGGAGGAGAAATCAGCTGTTAGGGCTCAGGAAGAAATTGAAATAAGCACATTCTCTATTTATCAGTTGTACAGAAGGCCTTTCCAGTGAAGTGAGATTAGCAGTTGGGAAGACCTTTGTGGGATAGAGAGAACTCCTTTGTATATATTCTTTAAGAGGGCTCTTTTGTAGAACCGCTTTAATGCCAAATAAAACATTTTCACCTAAAGGCAAACAATAAAACTCCCTGGTAATTACCTAATTTGTAAACTCATTTGGTGAAAGAGAAAAAATAATAGTAGTTTTAATTGCTGTATGATATCAAGCCAAGGGGTGCCTGGGTGGCTCAGTGGTTAAAGCCTCTGCCTTCAGCTCAGGTCATGATCTCAGGGTCCTGGGATCGAGCCCCACATAGGGCTCTCTGCTCAGCAGGGAGCCTGCTTTCTCCTCCCCTCTGCCTGCCTCTCTGCCTGCTCGTGGTCTTTCTCTCTCTCTGTCAAATAAATAAATAAAATCTTAAAAAAAAAAAAAATATTAAGCCAAAAAGTTTCTGCCACTATTTGCAGATTTTGACTTAAAGGTTTCATTCAAGGTGAAAATTGCACTGGGATACATCCTGGGAGAAATAGTTATGGTTTTGTGCATTCTTTCCACCTAAACAGGAAATTGCTATTCTGAGTCTACACTATTTTAACAGAAGCCTAAATGCTGCTCACTGCTCTGATTTCAGACATAAGATCTGATAATGAAATGGTTAGGGGTGGGGGAGAGCAAGTCACATGCCAGATTGGGGTGAGTAAAATAAACAAACAATAATACCCAATTCCGTCCCTAAATAATTGGTTGCTATTTTTTTAGAAACCTGCAGTTTAAAAAAAAGTTGGATCTAGAGAATAAGCAGATCCTTTACTACATGTCCTGAGGAGAGTATACTAATCATTTTAATGCATTAGAGATAACTACAAATGTTAGTTGTAAACTGGAAAACTGGAAAATTACAAACAATTATTGACTATTTGTGTCTGGAGTCCTGAGGGGAAAGTTGGATCTGGTGAAGTAAATGCAAGAGTCATCCACCTGTTGATGACGTGTAACTCCATGTGATTGACTGTGATCATCATAGAGATAGAGGAGCTAGAGAGGAGAGGTCTAGGGCATGCTACCACTGGAGGTCTAGAAAAAAGCAGTCAACTTGCTCCTTTTTCAGGATAATGTCTTAACAAGGTTTTTTCTTCTGTGGGTACACTAAATATTATAAATACTCCAAGCAAATTGTCTAACGAGACATCTCCCTTTTTCAGGGTCCTTTGATGAGGTATTTTTAAGAACAGGAAAGGAGGCATTTGAAAAAATGTAAAAGAAATTCTGTGGGTACATTAGACAGTTACTTTCTTACATCAGAATTTGTGCCTCATTTATCAAAGAGTTGTTTACAAGGGCTGAAAGGCTGACCTATCTCTCTCTTCTTTAATTCTTTTGTTTATGAACTGGTGTAATCAAACAAAAATGTACATAGCATGGGGAGTGAGTGGTAAACAACCATTGCTTTGTTATCATAGTTTATAAAATTACAGAATTTCTCAATAGATTTGCATCATTGTTTGGTACAAAGCATTTCCCCATTAACTAAGAAACAGATTCACTTTTAGAGAGTCAGTAATCCATTTTAATTATTTCCTCGATACTGTCTAAAACCAAATAAATGAGAAGGTAATGTAAATTTCTTTTACCTTGAATTTATTTGAAAAAAGTTTATGTCAAATATCTTTTGGCATATATCATGTATACTAGTTGAGTTTTAATTGTGTGTTGTGGCCAGTACGTTCTTAGTAACCAAAGCTGATGCTACCTTGTGCACTGTTCTGTAGAGATGATAGATTTTAAGCATAGTGGCCTTTGGAGGCACAAAGGAAGAGGTCCAATGTAAACATGGCTTATCTTCATTCTTGAGGATGGTTGATGTGTTTGAATTGCTCAGGATGCCCTGAAAGCACCATTTATCTTGGGATTTGATTCCATGGAGCCCACAAAAACTAGGAGAATATAAACTAACAATGGATTCCCCCAAAACTTATGGCACTAGTTTTGATATCCTGTAGATACTTTTCGACTGCATCTTTGATTCCTAGGATAATTCCATTCATGTGTTTTCTCTGTAACATTTCCTGTTATATTAATGTTCAAAAATAAGAATAAGAATTACTGATATTATAGAGGATAACACAGACAAAAATATTTCATATACAGACTCTATCTTATATCCTGATTCCCTAGTGCCATAGATGGAATGTTTGTGTCTTCCCAAAATTTTTATGTTGAAATCCTAACCCCACTGTGATGGCTTTAGGAGGTAGCTGATTAGGTGATGAGGACAGAGCCCTCATAAATGGGATTAATGCCCTTAAAAAAAGAGATCCCAGAGAGTCCCCCTCCTCTTCTGTCAAGTGAGGATACAGCAAAAAGATGGCCGTCTATGAAACAGGAAGTGGGCCCTTACCCAGCCTCCAAAACTAAGAGAAATGCATTTCTGCCGTCCATAAGGCATCCGGCCTGTGGTATACTGTTACAGTAACCTGAACAGACTAAGACACATAGTCAATGAATAAATATCTTTCTCAACTTTGTTTTACATAGGAACATTTCATTACTTAAGATAATGCTACCTGCTGTTGTGAATTAGATTGAAATCTCAATGGTTTAATAAAACAGAAGCTTATTTTCTTTCTCACATAAAATTCTAACTGGGTGTTTTTGATTGGCAGGCAGCTTTCCACATTTAGGGTCTCAAGCTCCTTCCATCTTGTTCGGTTCACTCACTACTTTCTCAGTGTGACTGGCAACTGTTACACGTTACACCCACCGACAACATAAGCCAGAACCAGTGCCTTGGCACCAGTGATATGCTAACTGGGGCTGAAAACTGTGTGGTCCATTATTGATGGGCCATTTTCTTGTAACATCTCTACACAGTAGAGGGGAAAGCTCAGTCTTTGTCCTTCAGACTTATCTGTCTCAAACATGCTTAACATAGGCTGAAGTGATAGTTTTTCGTTTAAAGCAATTTTGTTAGGTCCTTACTTTTAAGAATTTTTAAAGATACGGAACAATCTGATGGGAACTTCTGGGTGAGAGTGTATTATTTAAAGGGATTTTTTTTCTTTAAGAGAAAATTTTTTTCTCTTATTTTTTCTTTTAATTTTTTCTTTATTTTTTTTCTTTCCTTTTTTTTTTTTTTTTGAGTATTTAATGTTAAAGTTAGTACAGCATTGATTTCCAAATGATTTGCTTGTACAAATGTTCAGCAAAGGACCAAAGTCAGTTTAATCAAGAGACAATATCTTGTAAATTGTGATCTGAATTGAATGAGGGGAGGTGTTTTATCCCAGACATTTATTCTCAACTTCTATTTGAATTATCAGATTTAGGCATTTACTCCATTGATCTTAGAACTTTTTAAGAGCCACACAATAAAATGCAATGTAAGTATTCTTATACTATAAATGCTAGTATCATTTAAGATTTAGCGTAGGAAAAGGGTCTCTTAAGTATGGGACTCAATATGATGGCCTGGGGAAAGAGAGAAAGTAGAGGGACTCAATAGGATGTGGGAGATGGAAGGATGATGCCGGTGACAACTGTTCTCTATTTTCTGATTGTGCTAAGTGTCAGCTCTGAGTGGGGCTGTTGATTTGGAGTACAGTGAACAAATGTCAGTGAATAAAGAAAAGCTACTATTATATTCTCTTGAAATGCATTTTGGGTGTCTACTATTTGCTAGACATCTTGCAAGAAATAGGAGCTTATAGTGTAATTAAGATTAAATTAGCTTAGTCAATAATAATGCATAATAATGAAAATGTGTTGATAATATTGGTAGTAATGGTTTCATTTAAAATTTTTTGACTTCAGGGGTCCCTGTGTGGCTTAGTTGGTTGAGCCTCCGACTCTTGGTTTTGGCTCAGGTCATGGTCTCAGGACCCTGGTCTCCCAGTCGTGAGATCAAGGCTTGTGTCTGTCTCTGCACTCGACATGGAGGCTACTTAAGACTCTCTCTTCCTCTGTCCCTCCCTACCCTACCTGCTCTCTTTCTCTCTAAAATGAATAAATCTTTAAAAAATATTTTGACCTCAAGTAATATATCTTAATTTATGTATGTAATATTTTTATATTACACGTTGATATATTTACATGGAGGATGAAAGGCAGCATAGCAGTATTTCTAGACCCCAATGTAGTATCTGGTACATAACATGTACTCAATCAGTGATACCGGATGAGTGAATAAATAAAATAAATCTGGGTGAGAAATCAGGAGACTCTAGTTATTACTATGATTCTGCCAATGACAGTCAGTGTGAAATAACCAATGACTCCCTATTTCAGCTCCTAATCTGTAAAATGAGATAGAAATACCCATTCTATCCATCTAACAGTCTACACACTTCCTTGGGTACGAACAAACAACAGATATGTAAAACTTGTGAATGTTCCAATAGCTGATAAATAGTCAAAATGGAGAAGATTCTTATTTGACTAAGATATTTCCATATTCACTTTTAGAAATAAGCTTTCTGATTGGCACATGTCTTAGGGAAATGAAAACCATTTTATTTTAGAAATTTAATTATATCACCATCAGGCAAGTATACTTTGTGAAATCTGGGAGCCTAGCATCTCTTAGAAATGTAGCCTAATGGCAGTGACTTGGGGCCCTGGAAAAATCTCAAGTACATCAAATGGTATCTTTCCCCCAATCTTTTTCTACTCATGGACAGATGCTTCCCAAGGTAAATCCTTGGTACATATTTTTCAACCTGGATTGCATAAGAGGATTAAGAGGGAAGAGATGCACACTCACAAATTTGAGACCGAGTTGAAAGAGGCATATTTTATTCAAAGTTCAACATCCACTTATTTTGAGGATAGAGGTGTCTGTGTTGTGACTCATGCATGCTGTGAAAAAAATGCCAAGTGTCTTGATAACTAATGTTAGTAAGGAAAGATTCCCCAGAGGGGGCAGAAGCTCATGAAATGCTAATCTTTGAATACAAGAGTGAGAATCAATTTTAGATTCTAATCTTTTTGGAACATTTCACAGGACTTAATATTTTGGTTAAAAAAAGAGAAATTTATTCTGAGAGTAATGATAAACACTTTTCTTTATTACTATTCATCTTTGAGGTTTTCTTTTTTTCTTACTGCATTGGCTTTCCCGTTTTGCTTTTGTCTTCATGCTATCCCTCATCTTCCCTCTAAGCTTTCAGACCAAACATGGTATTCATTTCCTTTCAAGCTTTCAGACTAAACATTCTATTTACCTTTAAAATAGTATTTCTACCATTCTGGTTGTAAAGGTACTCCTTTTGTGCTAAATGTGGAAAAAACACAAACTTTAAGCCAGAAGGACAATACTTCCTTCAATAACCCCTCCTTTAACAAGTGATTTTCCAGAGCATTAAAAATGCCATAAAAAGACATTTCTCCTGCCATTGAATGTATGATGAGTGGCATATCTTGAGAGCAAATGGAAGAGCCGTTTTCAAAAGTCTAAAGAACAAATACTCAGGCTTAGTTAGGGACTGCACAGTAACAAGAGACACAGGGCAGTTCACTTGGATGATAGTGGATCAAATTAATTCTGTAAAATAACAAGGTCAAACACTGGGAACCTTCATTATAAAATGTCTTGGAGTGAAGGCTTAGCAGGAAGTCAGTCTTGCATAAGTCTAAAAAGCCAAACTCTTTTAGAAACTAAATGGCTGGAGATAGTTTATTTTTACATGATAATTTTTAAAATTTTAGACCGTTTACTTGAATAGAAGTATTGATTTGACTAATAGAGCATACATATTTTTTCATCTCAGGATGATAATAACTTCAAAGGAAGAGGTGAGTAGGACTCAAAAGAAGCAATCACAGGCCACAAGCATAGAATAATTTCAATAACGTTGCATTTGACTACAAAAATTGAGTTAACAAAACCATAGCCTCCTTCAACTTGTAATTCAAACACACAAAATAACTTGACTTTAATAGCAAGGCAAATTCACACTTACTTGGAAATTTCCTGGGTACTTACAGAAAGTCAAAGAGAGGACGTGAAGCAAAGGAAAATGTTTTTGGTTAATAATTAATAAAACTATTGTTGATTCAACAAATGTTAAATAGAATCTTTTCAACCTCTTAAATATGTCTTGAGGTTAAATGCAATGCTGGTGGATAGTTTCAAAGAAATGTTGGCTGTGTATTAAGAAATCTGCATTTAATACATGGCTAGATGGATTTAATATCTTTGTATTAGCCAGTCTTGAAAGAAACTTGCCATATCCAAATTCATATATTGTGCGATTTGCATGTTTTGAGTCTGATAAATGTAGCTATAGCGATTACGTATTTTGAAAAAGTAACCATGCCACTTGCTCTTTTAAATTGCTCTGCTGCATTTTTAAAAGTTTTAAAAATGGGTCCTTGTACATAGAACAGCAACTGTTGCTCATTCTGTCTTTGCCTCTACTTCAGCAAAGGGATATTTTAAAAAGGAATACATTAGGAATACATCAAGATACATAATGCAATGGAGATGTTTTACTTTTTTTTTTTAATAACCTTCACTGCAAGCATTTTGTCTGCCCTGCAGAAAAGAATATCTCTCACAAAACCTTCATGGCCACTTATCTCTGTGCCCCATTCTTAGAATTAGCAATTGGCAAAGACCAAAAAAATGTGACACTAGTTTAAAGAACAGCCTATCCCTTGCTGGAATAAGACGAGGGTTTTGGTCGAAAATGAACACAATTGAATGACTTGTAAGAATGTGGTATGGCTGAGCTAGTGTGGAAAAATACTGCTTCAGGCCACATTTCCCTTAATCTCCTTTCCTCTGTGTCACCAGAAATCAGGAAGCTTATTTCTGCTAAGAAGAACAGTGATGTGAAACATGGACATACAGAGCCGATCTGAAACACGGACAATAAAGAGCCAACATTTCTTTTGAAACTATCCACCAGCATTGCATTTAACATCAAGACATATTTAAGAGGTTGAAAATTTGAATCTCTAAGATGAATGGGGGGACTGGTTTCAGAAGTTTGAAAGATCAAACCTTGGAGTAGAATGTATTCCAAACCAATCTGAGGTTAATCAATGACCATAAAGTTGGATGCCAAATGGTCTCTGAGATTTTTGAAACATAAGCTGAACATAGAATTGTTTTACATCACTAACAGCCAAGTTCATTTTTAGAGCATGCAAAAGAGTGCTGTGAAAATTTTATAATTTCTTTTCTGTTTATGTTCTATATTCAACTATAAAAATATTTAAATATTCTCAAATTTATATAATGTATGTAATTTATATCACATGTATTTACATTATATACACAAATTATAAACATTTAGATATGTATAATTTTTATATATAAGTGATGTTTGATTTATTCAAATACATGCATCTATGTTAGCAGAATAATATAATAAATATCGCTGGACCCATTATCCAACCTAAGAACTAGAAGGTCACCATGACTTGTGTCTACCTATGTATAGTTTACTATCTCATCTATTCCACCAGAGAAAATTGGATTTATGCTAGTAGTTTCTACAGTAGTATAGGAAACTAACTATAAAGATAGTTATTTTGGCATATATAAATAAACCAAAGGCAATATCTGGTCAAATTTTTCTTGTGTTGAGATTTATTAAAATGGCTTTATATTTTATGCAGTCTTATAGGACAATTCTCTTCAACATATTTTAAGACACATCCATATCTTTGTAAATGTTGCATTTCATT
>JAQQSY010007757.1:0-10274 GCA_028646535.1 Procyon lotor | reverse complement strand
GTCTGCTTTATCATCCCTCTAGTCCAAACCACTCATCTCTTACCTGGATTATGAAAACCCCCGTTCTCCTCTGCTCTTACCTCTGCAGTGTATTCTTAGCACAGTGGCCAGAATTATCTTGAAAAATTTAAGTCAAATCATGTCATATATCTGCTCAAAACCTTCCAATGGCTTTCCATCACTTACAATAAACAACAATTTGTTCACTGTTACATGTAAGGCCCTACTCCTCTGGTCCCTTGTCCTCTCAAACTGCCACTTCCTCCTCCCTCCCCTGTTCTTTCTGCCACAGCCATACTACCTCCTTACCAGTCCTAGAACATACAGTCTATGCTCTCTTGGCCTTTGGGTATGATTTCTCACTTTGCTAGCTCCCTCCAATCCTTCGAAAATCACCTTCTTTTTCAGGAATTCTGCAGCCATCCTCCCTAAAGTTTTAATTTCATCAACCCCAATATTTCGTTTCTCCTTTCCTGAATTTATTTTTTCCTTTTAGCACTTAACATGACCTCACATGCTATATATTTACTTATTTGCCTTGTTTATTTAGTCTCCTCTTCTAGAAGATCCATGAGGGTAAAGTATACATATTTTTTTGTTTTGCTCAATGTTATATCCCCAGCACCTAGAACAATGTCTGGCACATAGTAGGCGCTCAATACGTGTTTGCTGGGTTTTGATTAAACAATTCTTTGAAATGCAAACACTGAGGATTCCTGTCATAGCTGGTTAATATTTCTGGGAAATGTCTTCTTAAAGTAAGGGAATAAAAGCAAGCATAAAATTAAGGAACAAAGGATGTGGGGAGTCAAGGGTAGCAGCAGAGAGGCCGTTAGGGAGTTAATAGGAAACCACTGGCCATCATCAAGCAGTAGTTGATGGTATGAGTGGAGATAGTAAAAAGTGGTAAGGTTTTGGAAATATTTCAAAGGTAGAGTCAACAGAATTGGAGATATTAGATGTGGATGTGATCAAAAGACGGTATTTAAGAGGACTCCAACATTATGGTCTGAATGGCTAGAAGTCTGGGAATGACACTTTGTAGGAAGGAACAGATTTGGGGGGATGGGGTGAGTGGAAAGCTGAAATCAATACCCTTTTTTTCATGTTCAATATTAAATTCTGTTAGATATCTGATGAGGAGTTTCAGTATGCAGTTGGTTATATGGATCTGGAATCCAGAGGAGAGAAAGGGGCTGAAGACGCACATTTGGGAGGCTCGATAGAGAGTATTTAAAGCTATGGAGTTGGGCCTCTCCACGTCTTTCCTCCAGCCAGAAGCTGTAGAGCTAGGAAATCAGTGTTGGCGCCACAGGCCAGCTGTACCAGGGTCCAGCTCACTGCTGTCCTCTGCAAGGTCTATCCTGGGGGCCAGTTAACCATCCACTTTGCCCCAAGTGGCTGTGTCAACCAGCTTTTCTACCACATTGTGGCTGCTCATAACAAGTGTTCTAGGGATGGCTGTTGCATGCAGCAGCTGGGTTCCTATGATCCACTGGCCTACAGTTATGGAGAGAAAACTCCAGAGCAACCTGGACCAGATCCAGCATCGGATCAGCTTCGGGGCCCACCTCTCTAAGCCTCTAGAGTAGCTTTGGGGTATTTCTGGCTTTTCCCCTCTGCATCCCATGATGAACACAAAGGCTGACAGGCTGCAAAGGAAATGGGCACACAAAGTCCTCTTAGCATTTCAGAAAAGACCCAGAGGCTCCAGAAACAAAAATGAGCTGACTTTGGGGAGCAGAGCATTGGGGAAAAGCTCAAAGTCCTCTTAAAACACTTGTGCAGAGCTCTTAGTTTTATTAGAATTGGAGGTTAATAAATGGAGTTTTCAAATTCAAAAATAAATTTAAATATAAATAGATAAAGCTATGGGGTTAGATAAAATTTCCAGAATGTGAATATACTAGAGAAGAGATCTGAAGAGATCTCAAAGATGAGTATGAATTAACAAAGGAGCCTAAGAGTTAGAAAGAGAATCTATTTTTTTAAAGCTTTTATTCATTTAGGGGTGCCTGGGTGGCTCAGTGGGTTAAGCCACTGCTTTGGGCTCAGGTCATGATCTCAGGGTCCTGGGATGGGAGCGCCGAGTGGGGCTCTCTGCTTAGCTTCCCGTTCTTCCTCTTCCTGCCTCTCTGCCTCCTTATGATCTGTCTTTCTCGTTCAAATAAATATGTAAAATCTTTAAAAAAAATTATTTATTAGAGAGAGAGAGACTGCGAGAGCGGGAACGCAAGCCAGGGGAAAGGGAGAGGGACAGGGAGAAGCAGGCTCCCTGTTGAGCAGGGAGCATGATGCAGGGCTCAATCCAGGACGCCTGAGCCAAAGGCAGCTGGTTAACTGACTGAGCCACCCAGGTGCCCCTAGAAAGAGAATCTAGAAAGAGTGAAGTCTCATAGACCAAGTGAGGAAAATGTATCAAGAAGGAGGGAGTGATTTTCTGTATCTGATAGATATGATAAGCAAGAAGAGGACTAAGAGACACCAAGATCATTAGTGACATTGACAAGAGAAGCTTAACAAAACAGTGGACACAAAAAGTCTGATTAAAGTAGCCTCAGGGCGCCTGGGTGGCTCAGTCAGTTAAGTGTCCATCTTACTCTTGATTTTGGCACAGGTCATGGTCTCAGGGTCTTGGGATTAGGCTCCATGTTCAGTGGGGGGGCGGGGGTCCGCTTGAGATCCGCTCCCTCCCTTTCCCTCTGCCCTTCCCCCCCACCAAACTAACTAACTAACTAATTTTAAAAAATAAAGTGGACTCAGGAAAGAATGAGAAAAGAGGAAGTGGATAGTGAGAATAGACAACTTTGTCTAAGAATTTTGCTATAAAGAGGAGAAAAGAATGAGCTTATAGGGGCACCTGAGTGGCTCAGTTAAGCGTCTGCCTTCCACTCAGGTCATGATCCCAGGGTCCTATGATCAAGCCCTGCAGAGGGCTCCATCCTCCCAGGGAAGCCTGCTTCTCCCTCTTCCACTTCTCCTGCTTGTGTTCTCTCTGTCGCTCTCTCTCTGTCAGATAAATAAAATCTTAAAAAAAAAAAAAAAAAAAGAATGGGCTTATAACCAAATGGAGATTTGAATGGAGCTGAATCAGAAGAGGTTTATTTGTGTTTTTAATTTAGACAATATTATTACATGTAATTTTAATGAAGGAGAATTGAGTCTAAGCTGTGTCAGGAAGAAAGTAAAAAGGCAAGGGGAGTAAGGCTGAGTGAAAGGTGGCCAAAACCATGGATTTGAAGGTGCTGGTGGGGTTGAAGAATCATTTGTGTCAAGATATTAGGAGTGAAGTGGGTTAGAAAGAAAAGTTCTTGAAAATGAGTTATAGGACAGGCGATGATGAGGTCGAGATGACCTTGGAGGTAAGAGAGGTCAAAGGCTTGAGAACTCGCATAAATGGAAGGAATATCTCATTGGTAATAAGATAGCTGGAGAGATTGACAATGAGCCAAGAGCTGTGAGCTTTAAGGACCAATGGAGAGTGACCTGCTGGCTGCAACATGGAGGGATGGTTGGTAGAATGGACAAAAGGCATGAGCTTCAAAGGATTTGGCAGGTTTAGGGAAGATAAGAAAGCATGGTCTGGAAGTGACAATGAAGGACGCAGAGGACAGTTTTCACTTCTGGGCACAGTTGTGGGAGACAAAAAGAGTCACTACCTGACGGGACCATAGGGGAAGTAGTATTCTCAGGGGAGAGGCAAGTTAGAGTTGTAGCAAGATGTGATTGAGGATATAGGAGATTTTGTTGAATACAGACGTGAGTTCTAGAGGGAGCACTAGAAGGGCTGTGGCTGCAGAGGAAAGAAAGATTGAATCATGGGGCGCCTGGGTGGCTCAGTGGGGTAAAGCCTCTGCCTTCAGCTCAGGTCATGATCTCAGGATCCTGGGATTGAGCCCCGTATCGGGCTCTCTGCTCAGCGAGGAGCCTGCTTCCCCCTCTCTCTGCCTACCTCTCTGCCTACTTGTGATCTCTCTCTCTGTGTCAAATAAATAAATAAAATATTTAAAAAAAAAAAAGAAAGATTGAATCAGATTATTATGGGATCAACAGAACCTTAGGGGAGGAATCCTGGAGTGAAGAGACATGGTCTAACTAGTGGTGGCCCCCTTGAGGTTGCTGAAGTAAAGCAGGGATGGGGAATATGATGGGATTATCACTGGTGGGTTCTTGGGCAGGCAAAAGTGAAGATGCTGTGAAAACATTCAAGAGGGAAGTTCCTCAAGAGGAACATTCCCTCAGAGGGAAGTCAGGGCTCCCGTCCATAGCCAGCAGAGCTCTGAGGGCTCCTGGTTGAGTCATTCTGATGGTGGCTTTTGAGGCTATGAAAGCACCAGGAACTGTCGGGCGCTTTGACACAGTCGAGTTAAGCAATGGGTCCTTGTTAGTAATGAGCAGAAAGAAATTCTTGATGGCTTTCCATCAGTATGGACAAATTGGTTTTCTATACCTAAAAGGATAATGCAGAACATGTTTTCCCTGGTGTTTCCTACACATTGCTCTCAAGAACACACACATTACTGTACATGACTGGAAGGGAGGACCAGATTGATTTCTTTTTAGTGAAAAAATGAGTGCTCCATAGAGTAGGTAATTGAGGCAAGCTTAAACAAAAATTACTTAAGATTCTTAGTTTTTGTGGGCTTGGAGTTTGAGAGATGAATTAATTCTGAAGTGGCTTATTATGAGCTTCATTGAGAAGGAGACGACTCTTGGTGGAAAACATTCATCGGCTTATTAAAATGAAGCCCATTTTAAGGGCTAGTCTTGAAGTATGTCTCCCAACACAAGAAGGTTATTTATGTTGCCCATAACCTTCCCACAGGGCATTGACACTGATTGGATCATCTAGTGGTTTCCTACCCATTGCTTCTCCAAAGAAAATGCTAGTAATAAACTGAGGAATTTAAGACTATGAATATCTTTATTTCAGAGAGTGTGACATTTAGGAGGGAAAAAAAGGAAAGCACTTGAGGGTAAGGGAAAATGAGTAGCACTTCTCTCCTTCTTCCCAAATCAGAAACTGTTTCAATCTGCTTTGGACCCCTCATGGGTCAGGAAAATAAAGTGATACAAAATCCAGTCTATTCTTATGCCTTGAGGCATGACTATAACCAAACCATTAGGGGATGCAAATTGAATCCTCTATGACTAAAACTCAGTGTATAACATACTGTTTGGACAACATGCAGAAACTACCCATTCACAAATGGGCTTTTCCTCTGAACATTCATGGGCAGGCTCTTGCTCAAGCATGGAGAAAAGTTTGATTCACAAGATTATTAAAAGTGAAGTAATCCTTTAAATTTTTTCCTTAACAGGCAATAAACAGAATGGTATTGGTTTTAGTCATGGAATTTGAAAAAATAAGACATTTCACTAATTTGATAGTTTATGAAAAGCAGTGCCCATATGTTGCTAAGTTGCTTGTTTCTAACATCCTTGTTTGAAAGCCTGGAATTTAACTACTGTCCAGCAGGTTTGACCTGCCTCCATGTAAATCATAGAGAGGATGAAAGCATTCACTTACTGTAAGTTCCTGTCACTGCTTATAAAAGCTGAGGACCATAGTACTGTGGTTCCTCAAAAAAACCCTAAAAAATGGAATTTTATATGACCCAGCAACTCCAATTCCACTTCAGGATATATATCCAAAAAATTGAAGTTGGGACCTGAGATACTTGTGATATTTGCACACTCTTGTTCACAGCAACATTATTCACAATAGTCAAAAGGTGAAAGCAACCCAGGTGTCCATGGACAAATGAATGGATAAACAAAATGTGGTCTGTATGTATAATGGAATATTATTCTGCCTTTAAAGGGAAGGAAATTCTGACATATGCCAGAACAGGAATCATCCTTGGAGACATTATGCTAAGTGAAGTAAGCCAAACACAAAAGGACAAATATTATATGATTTCACTTACATGAGGTACCTAGAGTAGACAAGTTCATAGAGACAGAGAGTAGAAGGGTGGTTACTAGGAGTTGCGGGGAGGAGAAAATGGGAAGTTATGGTGTAATGGGTATGGAGTTTTAGTTCAGGATGTTGAAAAAGTTCTGGAGCTAGATAGAGGTAATGGTTAAACAACAATGTGAATGGACTTCATAAGATGAAGTCCATAACATGAAGTTTCTTCTTATTATTAACCATCTTAAAATGGTTAAGATGGTAAATTTTATGTTATGTGTATTTTATTATAATGTTTTTGAAAAGCTGATAGATTTGCCTACTCTGGGCAGTCCATGTAAATGAAATCATACAATATGTGATCTTTTGTAACTGGCTTCTTTCCCTTCCCATAATGTTTCAAGGTTCATTTGTGTTGTAGTATGTGTTGACACTTTATCCACTTTTATTCCTGAATGATTTTCCATTGTATGTATATACTACATTTTTCCAGAAACTAGAAGGAGGCTGTAACAGAGAGCGACTCTTAGTGGATATGGGGTTTCTTTATGGAATGATGATCGTGTTCTAAAATTAGATCGATGCTATAGCTGCACAACTCTGAGAAAATACTAAAAATCACTGGATCATATACATTAAAAAGGAAATTTTCATATCTGTGAATGTTATCTCAATAAAGCTGCTATAAAAAACTGAAATAAAACTAGGGGCTCCGGGGTGGCTCAGTCAGTTTAGCGTCTGACGCTTGGTTTTGGCTCAGGTCATGAACTCAGAGTTGTGGGATGAAGTCCCAAGTTGGGCTCCATGCTCAGTGGGGAGTCTGCTTGAGATTCCCTCTCTCTCCCTCTGCTCCTCTCTGTGAGCATATGCTGTCTCTCTCTCTCTTTCAAATAAATAAATAAATCTTTAAAAAAGAAAATGAAAACACCGAATGACATTTTGGTTCCATTAGCAACCAAGTACAGAATCCATACAAATATGGTGAAAAGGGCACCCATTTAGAGTCAGGAGGCCTGAGTTCAAGTCATGACTCTGGAATTTACTGGTACAATTTTGGCTAAGTATTAACTTCTCTGAATCTCTCAGTTATGATCTGTAAAATGGAAATAATAAAGTAATGCCTACTTTATAGGAACTTGGTGGGGACCAAACAACATAATGAATATGAAAAGTTCTTTATAAATGTGAATTGAAGCATTAATATTAGTATTAATTGAAATGCAGGGGGTATGTGGATGTGGGTGGAAGATATCTTTTGCTCAAAGTGCTGTTGAACAGAAGACAATTGGATTTATTCTGAATCGTTTTAAAGAATAAAACTGTAAACATGATTTTAATGTCCTAGCTTTACCTATATTATACGTTAACACCAATATTCTTCCAAAAATATGTCCTCTATGAGATGATCAAGTCTTTAAAAAATGTAACTCTTTCTTTCTCCCTTACTCCCCACCGTGTCTTTTCCCAGATGCTTCTATTTTTTATATCTTCACTTGCCATCATCTCTAATTCCCACCAGCAATGAACAAAATTCCTAAGGTTCTGGGCAATGGTTTTCAGTCTTAACTGCACACTGTAGTTATCTTAGGAGCTTTGCAAACTGTTAATGCTTAGATATTATTCTTAGAGATTCTTCGAGATCTAGGGCATAGATTGAATGTCAGAATTTTTTAAGCTGCTGGGGGATTCTAATATACAGGCAAAATTGAGGACACTGGTGTAGAAAGAATGATTGTGTGACCCTAATGGAATTCAGTAGGTGGGGAGGGGCATGGAGAGAGGGGAGGGGGTTGGGAGTGGGTGGAGGGGAGAGGGTAGCATAGAGAGATTCAGTTCTTCTAGCTCCTTCTTTCACACATCTTGTGTTTTTCCATGCCACCAGCTGCTTCTAAGTAGGTAAGTAACAGCTGTATGTGAATCCGGAACAGATGTCAAGCCAGAATTTCATTCCAGCAATTACTATCCCCACAAAGTCTCTTCTTTCTGTTAAAAAGAAACTCTCCTTTACGTTGATGTAACTCAAGTCCAACAGGCCTTAATTGTGCTCCAGTTGATCCTCCTGGGAACATAAATGTCCAAGACAGCGCAGGAAGGGAAGGACAGGATTTTTGTATATGAGTGTCCAAGGAAAATGCAAAATTGTATGTAAAATATGTGTTTCTATTTTGCATGTATTGGCTTTTGCAGAAATTTCCCCTCTCCCCTCTTTCCTCACCCCAGTCCTCTATGCTCTAAAATATTTCACTGAAATTTCCCTACCAGCTCTCCCTCACTTTTGGAGGTTTTACAGTTTTATTTCTTATGTCGCATCAGGTCTGGAAGAATACTTTGATCTTTCTTTCTGGTCATCTCTTTTCAACCATCCTCTTGATCCCTACAGGCCCAGGAAGAGATTTAGTCTTTAAGATACAGTCATTTTCTTTGTCCCATCCTGAAGGTGCTCTCCAAAGACAACAGGGAAATTCCACTCAACCAATTCTCCAATTTTCTAATTAACATTTTCTCACTCATTTTATGTTCTATTGCAAGCTATTTAGTAAAAATTGGTCAATGAAAGAATAAGTGGCGGTTCCCCTCTCTGAACTTCATAGGGATAGTGTAGATGCACTTCCTGTTTGTTGTACCTAAGAGGAATGGATAGTGTGTGCTCAGAGAATAAGCCTTTATTATGCATCTCGATTTAAGAGATGATTAACCACAGTAGAGTGTGTGACTCTTGATCTTGGGTTTGTGCTCCACAATGAGTGTAGAGATTACTTAAAAAAAAAAAAAAAGAGGGAGAGAGAGATAACTAACCAAATAACCAGTCTTGAGGTAAGATTGAGCTATCCATCCATTCCACAGTGATTCCATAACTAATTAAACTATAAATTGCTATTCTTATATGGGAACATACTGAATTGATAAGAAATACAGTGTTCCTGTGATAGTACTTGAATTTCACACTAGGTGCATGTATTAGAGATGTTAAAAAGAATAGGAATGTTCAGTGAGAAGGCTAAGTCTTTAGGTGTGATGACTTTATTGATAATAGAAAAGGAATATTTTAAGGAAAAGCTTAGTTTTAGGTCTTTTAATATGAGAAACTTCAAACATGTTAAATTGCAGACACCTCAAACTTTTTCAAAATATTTATCTTTTCGAAAACTTCTCCAAATAGAGTTTCGAAAAATCTTATCAATTCAGCTATATTTGCAGAGGTGAATAATATTTCAATATGTTTGTAAAAGCCAAATGCTTGGCCTATGGCCTCAGTGGGGGTGGATGTTATTATGCTCCCACCAAAGAAAAATATCTATTTTACTTAAGAAAGGAATCCCTTATTTTAGGCTCTCTGGAAAAGTTTAAATAGAGAAATATTATTTTCCTTAGAAGGCTTGGTAAATAATTCAGACCAGCTATAAATTTAATGGAAAAAAAATCTTTTTCAGTGAGTCTTAGACTTGTGTCTATAATGGAACATAGTTGTTCTTTGTTCCACATCTACTCACAATACTTTCTGGAAATGATCTCTGATTTTCTTTTCCTTCTCACTTTTAAGCTTTGTGATTCTGGTGAAGTTTCTTCCACCCCTGATGCCAAGAGTGAACACGTGACCCCAGTCTAGTCAGGCAGACCAGGAACAGTGATTGACTCAGAACGGACATATGATCTAAGTTGGGCCAGTTAGAGACAACAAGGTTAATTTCAGAGCACTGGTGTCAACTAGTACATTTTCCAAAATTTGCCATTATAGATAACTGAGTCTTAATCTTGCTTTGAAATCCTAGGAACAAATGTAGGACACGTGCCCCTGAGTTATTCCACCCTGGGGGCAAAAGAACTGGATATTTATACCCTACTTCTCATCAGTCATTGGTTGAGGACCAATGTAAGTAAATTAGCAAATCATTAACTGTTAGTAAACTAACAGTAAAACTGTTAGTTACTGTATAGCAAATTTACTATATTTATTTATAATTATATTTATTTACTCAATAAATATCTATTATGCCATGTGCTAAGATATATACACTGTGCTAGATGCTGGGAATAAAACAAGACAGAGAATATCCCATCACTCAAGAAGCTGACCATTTATAATGGATACAAACAAGTAAGCAAAAATTATGTGCTACTGAGAGGAAAAGTATGGGGTGCTGTGAGGATGTAAATGAGAAGAACCTAACCCAGAACGTGATTTCCAAGCACCCTCCTTAGGTTTCAGCAGCAGGAAAAAAAAAAGCTGTATAGAGATAAAAAAAATTAACAGATGACAGGTTGAAGGGAAGCTGAGATTTTTAGTACGCATCCTTTTTTTTTAAATTAATTTTTATTAACATATAATGTATTATTTGCCTCAGGGTATATGTCTGTGAAT
>JAQQSY010007756.1:0-10275 GCA_028646535.1 Procyon lotor | reverse complement strand
GGGGAGCCTGCTTCCCCCTGCCTCTCTGCCTGCCTCCCTGCCTACTTGTGATTTCTCTCTCTATCAGATAAATAAATAAATCTTTAAAAAAAGAAAAAAAGAAAGAAAGAAATTGATAGGCAGTAGGAAATTACAAAACAGCGTGCTTAGCCCCAGAAAGGAAGAAGGGTCATGGGATCAAGCCCTAAGTAGGGCTCTACACTCAGCAGGGAGTCTGCCTGAGATTTTTCTCTCTCCTTCTCCCTCTGCCCCTCCCCACACTCTTCCACTCTCTAAAATAAATAAAGCCAAACCTTAAAAAAAAAAAGCCAAATTGCATATAGCCAGACTCCTTTTTCAGCTCCTATGTAATACTTTTCTGAAATCCTCATTTTTTAAGTTCTTATTAATTATTTCCCTATCATTTTCTTCTTACAGCCTAGGACCAGTTCTACGTGTTATACATCTTTCATTCATGTATAATTTCTCAGCCATTTGGAGGTGTTGGAATCAGCTCTGGGCTAATACTTGCAGCCTCTGCATCTGGAGATTTTCATTGCTTCTTTTCCCCTTTTTGCTTTCAATCATACTTTGGTCAATTCCCTTTACCCAGTCTTTCTCCTGGCTCATTAGAAGTTACTGTATAGCCCTTTGATTCTTTTATAGCGTACCTAGCTGTCAGTTCTGTTTTTGCCCATGTGCCCTCGAAAACCTCTAGGAGAGCAGCCCTTCCCTTTCTCCCTTGTTTTCCCCAACACGGTAATCTTGATCCTGTGTCTGCTAAGTTCTGAGTTCTCTCCTATTCCATGCCGGCACTGAGAGCCCTACCTCAGCCTCCAGGAAATTATTTTCCTCCTTGCTTGGATGGTATCCTTCAAGCCTTCCTGGGGATGGAAAATATCGTCCTGCTGAGCCTCCAGGATGTTGTTTGAAAGAATGCTGTAATTTGCCAGGAATATCTGCACAGTAGTTGGACTTTCAGTATATACATTATTTATTATCATTCAGCCACACCCAGTCTCACATACCATACCCACAGGATACTAGGCAAAGATTTGGCTTGGACCAGGAATTCTTTTCAGTTCTATATCAAGGTATTTGTTAGTTTGAGTCTATTTGAATCACCTCCTTATTGACTCGTACAGAATAATTTAATTGGAGAAGGTTTTAATACTTAAACAGATGGGCTGAGCCAGTTTTTTTCTCCTTTTATTCCCTCAGGACAATAATTACCTCACAGAGAATGTCAACTAGAGTCTTCCTCCTTTTGAATGAAAAAGATTCAAATATATATTCAAAACCTAGCCTTAATATTTCTTCATTTCCAAAAAGAAACCTGTGTCTACAACCTTTGCTGTACCTGACACTCTAGTATGAAGATTTAACTTTTATAAGATTTATTCCTTTCTCAAAACAAATCTGAACTACTCATTTTGCAGTGATGGCACCTGGGTTAAGGTAAATTTCTGCCTAAACATCAGCATGATTCCCCATTCTTATTAATAAAAACACAATTCTATAATAAAAATAAATAGATATTAGTAAGTACCATTAATTTGTTTTTTAAAGTTGATAGCTTAGACCAACTTTTAAAAAAAATAAACATAGATTGTACAATTCAGCATCTTTTATTTTTTTTCTATTTTGAAACCTAAATCTTTTACATGGAACGTTAAGTTGTAATCAAAAACCATTTCTGAGGCACCTGGGTGGCTCCGTGGGTTAAGCATCTGATTCTTGATTTCAGCTCTGGTGGTGATCTCAGGGTCATGGGATGGAGCTCTTTGTTGGCTCTGTGCTCAGTGAGGAATCTACTTGAGATTCTCTCCATCTCCCTCTCCCTTTGCCCCTCCCCCCATGCTCTGTGTCTCACACTCTGTCTCTCTCTCTCTCTTTTTTTTTAAGATTTTATTCATTTATTTGACAGAGAAAGAGAGATTGCAAGGCAGAGAGGCGGAGGGGGGGGCGCGGGGGAGGGGGGGAAGCAGGCTCCCTGCTGAGCAGAGAGCCTGATGCGGAGCTCCATCCCAGGACCCTGCGATCAGGATCTGAGCCAAAGGCAGAGGCTTTAACCCACGGAGCCACCCAGGCGCCTCTTAATTGAAATCCTTATTGAGCAAATTGTAGATTTGCATATAGTTGTAAAAAATAATACAGAAATCCCTTGTACACTTTGCCTAGGTTCCCCCAGTGATAATGTTGTGGGGTTGTTAAGTGAACAATCAAAAGAATTCTTGAGACATTGTATGGTGCAACTTAGTACCTGTATTTGAGTAGCACAGGGACAGGACGTTGGGCAGAAAGAGCTGCACTTTCCTGTATGAAGCTGGTGGTTATACGCTTAGTGCTCAAGGGGGAACGGATGTGCAGGGAGTATTACATCATAAATGTCTTCTTCAAATTTCTACTCCTAAAACTACTTTTGTAAGATTTCTTTTATAATTCTGCTTATATAATACATATAGTATATAACGTCTGCTTATAATTCATTTTGATATCAACCACCAGTGAAATACACAGGCAATCATGAGACCCTTTAAGAATGTAGCAACCAGCAAGTGTTCGATCCTTATTGGAACTATGCAGGCTATAGGTCAGCCTTCTGGGTTCAAGGTGAACATTTTTCTGCTTCTAGGCTTCATCAGTCCCATCTTGCAAAACTACAGTATTGTTGGGGAGGAAGAAATTTAGTCTTCCTTTCAAGATCCTTCTTTAAAAAAAAAAAAACAGATTTTATTTTTAATGCATGAAAGACAGAGAGTGAGAGGCAGAGGGAGAACAGGCTCCCTGCTCGGTGGAGATGGGACCTGATCCCAGGACCCTGGGATCATGACCCAAGCCGAAGGCAGACACTTAACCATCTGAGCCACCCAAGGCCCTTTTCAAGGTCCTTCTAGTTGGACTAAGAATCACACTGACATGAGACAGATGAATGGGAAAATTAAATTTAGTCTCATATATATGAGGTATCCACACAGACATGAAGTCTCAAAGACAGTCAACACGAGGCATAAATGATATACTGAACTAAGAAGAGGGGTAGGATCTGGGGACACAAAGGAGAAGAAGACAGCAGGAAAAGTGAGAGGATTGCCCTGTTATGCATATAAGTTTCCTAGGTAAAGAGGAATCTCTGTTAATAGCTCTTTTTCTGGTACAGGTAGTAGGCACTTGAGGGGGAGGTAAAGAGTTTTTCCTGAATCTGTTGGGTTTTGATTGCTTTTAACTCAAAATAATCTTCATTCCAAAGTGGCCCATCGTGGGGCAACCTGCTCTTGGACCTTACAGTATTATATCACAACGAGAATATTGACCCTGATAACAGTTCACTGATCTTACTCGGATTTCCCCACCTTTTTTTTTTTAATCTTTTTTTTTTTTTAAAGATTTTATTTATTTGACAGAGAGAAACACAGCGAGAGAGGGAACACAAGCAGAGGGAATGGTAGCGGGAGAAGCAGGCTTCCTGCCAAGCAAGGAGCCCGATGCGGGGCTCAATCCCAGGACCCTGGGATCATGACCTGAGCCGAAGGCAAACGCTCAAAGACTGAGCCACCCAGGCACCCCTCCCCAATTTTAATTGTACTAATTTGTGTGTGTGCGCGCATGTGCATGTGTGGATTACTTTACATACAATTTTAATCACCCATTTAGATTCATGTGTTCGCCACCACAGTCAAGATACAGAACAGTTCCAACACCACAAGGATTCCTCCAGATGCTCTTTTGTAACCACACCCATCTCCCTCTGGCCTCCCCTCCCTAACCCTTGGCAACCACTAAACTGTCCTCCATTTCTTCAGTTTTGTCATTTCAAAATTGTTTTATAAATAGATACTTTTCAAAAGTTTTCTGCACTTAGAGTGAGAAACATATGCAGTGCTATAGTATTTCAAGAAGGGTAAAAGCGAAGCCCTCCTGGTGTTTTTTACTCCAATCGAAGGAAAATATTTCCTATCAGCAAAGTAAAAGTAAAATTGACCCACTCTCTGGATATTTTAGTCTGTTTAAGTTCTAGTTTTGTGATGGTAACTGGAGCCATTCAGCAATGGGCACTTCTTTGAGTGGTGGTTTCTATGAAAGGAAGCTCTGTTCCCCTAGGTAGTGCAGACAGAACTCAGGTTGGAGAGAATTTTTTCTCTACAAGCTTTTGCTTGAGATTCATGTAGAAATTGCCACACATATTGCTCAGGTGGATGAAGATACTCCTATCAAGCATGACATTCCAAAGGCTTAGAGAGCACCTCTCAGAAGCCAAGAACAAAGATCAGACCTCTTTTGAGGCAAGCTTAAATTCTTTACTACACAGTGAAATCAACTGCAAGACTATTACAATCATACAATTATAATACACAAACAATTTTATATTTAAAGAAATGTATTTGACTATTCTCAAATATGTTTAGCGCCTTTAAAGCCTTTAAAACTACCAACTGCATTTTTTACTTATTTTAAAAATAAAAACCATAACTTAGTCTTTACTTCAGTTATAGCAAATAAAAACAAAGCTAATTTTTAGTTTTGCTTGGAAGGAAAAAAAGGAAAAGGAGAGATCATTTGTATGTCCTTACATTTATCTTGCATTTCAACATTATCACTACCAACAGATTTTATTTTCTTCTTTAAAATGGGGAAATGCCACAGATAGAAGGAAATTAATGAGACACACAACGATATGCAATGTGCGATGCTGGACTAGACCCAGGAACAGAAAATGAACACGAGGGGTAAAACTGGTGAAATTTAAGGAAGGTCAGTTGTTTACTGTTACGTATCACTCTTGTGTGTTTACCAAGGCTAATTTTCTGGTTTTCACCATTGTTCTAATTCCTTGAGTTGTTACTATTAGGGAAAGCTGAATGGAAGATAAGTATGAAAATCCAGTATTGTTCTTGCAAGTCTTCTGTAATTCTAAAATTACTTCAAAATAAAAAGTTAAAAAAAAAAACCTGTTACACATATTGACAGAATTCAAGCTGAGCTTAAGAAAAAGGTTTGATTTATACTCGTATTCCATTTCATATTCCATCTTAGAACCAAATGTTCAGGAAAAAGTGTACTTTCCTTTGAATAAAGATGTCACTACGGATCCAAGGTCATTAGGCTAGATAAGCTTGACGTGCTTTTCCTGTGGCAGGGAGGGATGCCACATTCTCTTACTTCCTTCTGTCAAATGGCGAAATGGCAAAAGGAGGTTGTGGAAGGTGGCCCATGTTAGGGGTCAATGGTTCTTTTTTCCTGTGTTCTCAATTGGCTTTGTTTTTCTAGGTTTCCTCTTACTACCCAGATAGACTCGGATGTTGTCAAAACATCTTGCTCGCATCTCCCCTCTAGTTTTCTGCTTGGCCAATCCCAGTCCCCCTCCCGCCCCCCAATTCAACAACTCAACATTTGGATTTTAGCATCTCTTTTCTTCTCCTGCTGTGGAGTCATCTAAAGAATTTCACCTGCTGTGTTTGCAACAGGCCAATTAAAATGGGGGAGAGGGGAGGAGGGAAAGAATTGGAATAAGAACAGCAAAGAAGAAATTACCAAGTATTAAGCAAAGCAAAGGGCCTCCAGTTAGGTTTTGGTGAAGCCATTGCACTCATCTTTTACAATCTTTGGGGATTATTATCAGAGAGGAGATGAGTGAGTCAATTGAAACGGGAGAATTGAAAAACGTAGGTAGAGAATGATCTGGAAAACTAAACTCCCCAGAAGGAAAGACTTTAAGAATCCTAAAGCCAAAGGATTAGTGGTCCTTGCTACTGCTGTGGGCTGCATTCGATTTTAAAGGCAACTGGTATCAGGGCTAAATAATGTAGTAGTAACCTGAGAACAAGGAAAAATCTACCCGAGCCATGTCATTTTGAATACCTATTAAAGAATGAGTTGAAGGAGCCAGTCCGAGAGACTCACTGCAGGGTGTAATTATGCACTTTGAAAGCAAGGTTCATCCATGGATCTCAAAGCACATTACCAACTTCAATTATTTCTCATAACACCTCTGTGAGACCATTATTTCCTACAGACAGACGAAGAAACTGAGTCAGAAAGGTTACCAGGCCCCTTCAACCACACCATGAATCACCTGCTGAGTTGCTCCTAGTTCGGAGTTGTCATTTCAATTAATTGACCACTTCCAAATGAAGAGGGAACACTTGAGCAGTGCTCTAAGTGAATTCTGGCCTTTTTTTTTTTTTTTAAGGTTTTATGTATTTGCCAGAGAGCGAGCACAAGCAGGGAGAGTAGAAGGCAGAGGGAGAAGCAGGCTCCCCTCTGAGCAAGGAGCTCCATCCCAGGACCCTGGGATCATGACCTGAGCCCATGGCAGATGCTTAACTGACAGAGCCACCCAGGCATCCAGATTTTGGCTTCCTTGTTTGTTTGTTTGGATGCAAGGGAGGCTGAATTCTTTTTAAGATAGAATGCTGTTCAAAGAGTTATTATTTAAAGAAGTGTGTGGAAATATATTAAAATATTATTCAAGACACATGCCAGAAACCACAGATAAGCCCGTAACAGCCCCAGTGGGGGCTTTTTTACACCTTTTGTACTCCATCATTAAACTTGCATACAAAACAAAACAAAACAGAACAAAACAAAACAAAACAACAAAGGTGTCATACGATCATAAAGTTTTAGTATCTGAACCGACCTTCAACAGTCTCAGATCCTTTAGCTTTGGTCACACCAATTTCATGAAACCTACTCTAATTATTGGTTCACACCCTCATTTGTCCTTCTGTGGGCCTACAATAATGATAGTCCACAACACACAATCTAGCACTGTATCACACTATATTTACATTCTTTTGCTCCTTTGATATTTTGAGTTAAACAACACAGTGGTTACCAAAGACCTACAGATTATGTTTGGAATGGGAGAATATCTTGCGAAAGATGAATGTACATCTCCTTTTGCCAACAAGACTGTAAACTCCACGAGGGCCAAGCCTGGGTCTTATTTTCTCCTATCACTACCTCCCAGAATTTCTGCAAGCACTCAATACACACTGTTGGTATGATTTAACAGGATTAAAAGACGTTGGTGGAGGCCAGCAATGAAGTGAAACAAGGTTTCAGTTAACTCATTAAACAAGGGGGTGTAATTTGAATATATATTTCAAATAAAAAGGTGCCCTATGCGAAACTCATATATTCCATCCAGCCCCAGCAAAGGCCGTGACGGTTGCCCAGTAAATGAGTATGTTTTCCTTTATCCCCCAACATACCTCACAAAACCTACTTTAGAAAATAACTTAAGTTTCCTGCTCAGAAATTCAAAACCCATCACATACCAGCTTGAATTTCTCTCGCCTGTAGGGGAAGAGATAAAATGTGTACCCAGGGAGACCTGGTGCACATAAAGGGCCCTTGAGAGTTTACAATAAATTCCTTCAAACCGGGGCGCTGGGTGGCTCAGTCGGTTATGGTCAGGTCATGATCCCGGAGTCCCAGGATGGAGCCCCAAGTGTTGGGCTCCCCGCATGCAGGGAGTCTGTTTCTCCCTCTGCCCCTCCCCCCGCTCGTGCTCCCTCTCTCTCTCTCAAATAAATAAATAAAGTCTTTTTAAAACATGCACTCGAACCTCTCATTCAAAACCCCCATTTTTAGTTCTTCAGAGGCATCAGACTTTGTTGACTCTGAGCTCTGCTCATGCTTCTCCCCTGGGCAGAACTCCCTTTCTCTACCTCCTTGACTACTTCAAGATTCCCCTCCTTCAGAACAGTTTCCTACAGAAACTCCTACGTTTCCCTGAGACCCTTCCCCAAACAGCTGGAATTAGAAACAGTTCATACGGACCCCCTAGCATCTAGCACAGGGCCTGGCACAGAGCAGGTGTTTGATGTTAGTTCATAAAAAGGGATGAAATTTGTGGAAAATCAGCATGAATTCTAAATTGTATTCTATTTGTCAGTGCACAAAGATGAGGTTTTCCCACTCCGTTCATTTATGAATTTCTTCATTCCTTCACTCATACATCTATGTACTGAAAAAATTAACTCTGCTTATTAATGGACTAGACAGCATGGTAGTCATTGCCAACACAGTGATTAGAAAGACATGGCAATGTAGTGACAAGTTCTCTTTCCCACTTCCAAATTCTTGAGATCAGAAACAAATTTTGGAGGCGTCTGGCTGGTTCAGTCGGAAGAGCACGTGACTCTTGATCTCAGGCTCATGAGGTCAAGGCCCACACTGGGGTTAGAGATTACTTTAAAAGAAAAATTAAAAAGAAAGAAATGTAACTTTGGGTTTTTCAGAATTAATTTTGTAATTCTAGTTGAGTAGACATGCTAAGGACGCCATACACCTATTTATTGCTTCTATTTGGACTTGTGGTTTGGTATCATATGGCCAGCCAGGTCTTGGCATCCAAAATAGAGCCTGGATTTGGACATATATACTCTGAGTTCAGACAGTGAGGCAGCCAGTCTAGCTAATTCATGCCAAAAATTAGCTAAAAACATTCTCACTGCCTATAAGAACAGCTTGACTGGTGATTCACCATATGATTTAGGTGAGTCACATAACCTTTATGTCTGAGGTGCCTCAGCTGTAAATTACAGAGATGTTAGTAGTATAATAAATGAGAGACACAATAGCAGAGTGCAAGAATACCAGACCAATTATTTTATTGTCCCTAAATTTAATCTGGTTTATGTATTCCTATTTTCACATGTTAGAAAATAGAGCTGACCTGACTGCCCAAGCAAATCTATTTGAGAGCCCCTTGAATGGCAGGGTTTATGAAAATGATTTCCACAATTGTACACGGCAACAATTTCTCCAATTATCTCTGGGCTATTACCGTGTACTTCTGATGTAAACACAGGGAGTAACCACATAGAGAGTGGAAGACATAGAGACAATGTATATGAAGGGTTTTGAGAGTCATGGAAATGGCCAAGAAACTATATAAATGAATTTCATCACCGTATATCCCCGATTAATGAGATGCTGGTCCAGAACTGTTTCATTTTGTGTAAAACTAACCCATAATTAGTGCAGTAAACTCTAATTAGAGGAATGATTCCTTGGGCTTATATAGAGGGTTTATACTTTTTGAAGCTCTTTCATGTTCATTTACTCATATGATCCTTGCAACAATCCTCTGAGGTAGGTGGAGTAGGGATTATTATCCCCACGTAGGAATATTTTTGTTACATTTTATTTTGTATAATTAACCAAATCTTGCTTTAGAACTCGTATT
Source organism: Procyon lotor (assembly GCA_028646535.1). Taxonomy (NCBI): domain Eukaryota; kingdom Metazoa; phylum Chordata; class Mammalia; order Carnivora; family Procyonidae; genus Procyon; species Procyon lotor. The sequence goes on along the minus strand of JAQQSY010007756.1, from coordinate 1,097 downwards.
TAGCATAGGTCTTTTTACTTAATTCTTATATATCACATAAGAATATAATATATACAAAAAGTTTATAGTGGGAAACCCAGAAAGGTATCAGTAGAGTACATTCTTGTAAATAATCAAACGACAAACAAACAAACAAAAACCTAGTTGAAAGAAAAACAGGTTTTTCCAGACGAGTTAGGTCATTCTCTTAATGATTAACACAGGCCTTTGTTAAATTTCTACTAGGAAATCTATGCACAATGTTTATTTAACAAAAAATAAAATGATATTTAGTAAGTTTTTTCTCCATTTCAGATTAATTTAATGGAGGAGAATTGGGATATTTTTTCCCCCCAAATATGTTTATTTTATTTTTTTGGTGTTACAAGATTAATTGTTGGGATATTTTTGTTTTTAATATAAGTTCATCTGGTGGGGGGAAATAAGTTCTCTGAAACATCGGTACGTGTTCATGAACATACTCATGTGTTCTGTTTTCCTCAATACGGTTGTCAGTAATCTGGCAGAAGCAGAGCCTAATCATTGCCAAACAAAATTCCGGTATTTAATGAGAAAATACATTTTTGATGCTTTAGCCAAAAATGCAAAGCCCCTTGCATAAGCTAATGGAATTAAAAAGAAATCCCCAGTACCTGATAATGGAATAAAATTCAAGAAGTATAATGCACAGACTTAAAGAAAAATAACCCTCAGAAGTTTATGTAACAAATGGACGTCTATAATTTTGTATGTACAGCAGTCACCTCTTATCTGTTTGGGATACATTCCAAGACCCCTAGTGGATGCTGGAAACTATGGATACTACCAAACCCCATATAGACTATGTTTTCTCCTGCAGCTGCCTACCTATGATAAAGTTGCATTTATAATCTAGGCACCATAAGAGATTAACGATAATAAAGTAGAACATTGGAGTGCCTGGGTGGCTCAGCGGTTAAGCGTCTGCCTTCGGCTCAGGTCATGATCCCAGGGTCCTGGAATTGAGTCCCACATGGGGCTCCCTGCTCGGCAGGAAGCCTGCTTCTCCCTCTCCCACTCCCTCTGCTTCTGTTCCTTCTCTCACTGTCTCTTTCTCTGTGTCAAAGAAATAAATGCAA